>APFE031073443.1:36496-74854 GCA_000404065.3 Pinus taeda | reverse complement strand
GGAACTTTAAATATAATACCTTAAGTCATCTCGACAAAACAAATGGGATCAATCATTGGAAAAAAATGACAGAGTGCAATTCTAAAATGACGAAGGAAGAAAGGTTTTCCTATAATAGTCTTTCAATTATAGATCACAGAGTAATTACATTAAAAGGAAGTATCCAAGGAAGAGAAGTTAATGTCGCCATCAACCGAAGCAATGATAAAATTTATATCAGCATCAACTTGGCAAATCAACTATTAATTACAGAGCTAAGCATTGGTGTAAAACAAAATATTTTTGACCAAAACGAGTATAAAATTAGTGATCTACAAGTGACAATAGGTCATTATGACTACATATCTCAATTTCATGTTGTAAGGACAGATAAAAACACTGACATCAAACTCGGTCAACCCTCGTTTAAGAATTTGGGTACATTCATGTTAAACATAAAGAAACAAGTTTTGACGTTTCCTTATAAAGGGAAGATGGCCATGTTTCGAGACATAACAAGTAAATCAAAATCAATAAAATCTTCATTAGAAGACCTAAAGGATATCTCAGACTTGATGTTTCAAGATAACAAAAAAACGATATCAAAGAACCAAAAAGAGCTTGAAGAAGTCATTTGCAGCAAAGACAAAGAAATTTCACGCCTTAGAGTTCACCAAGAAAAACTACTCGAACAAGTCAAGAAAGCTCAAGCATCAAAGAAGGAACTCAAGGAGCGTTTATTAGAATAAGAAGAAGAAAATTTACATTTAAAGAACCTTAACCAAACATTAGTAGAACAAATCAAGTGTTTAAGAGACGAGAAGCGTGAAGGCCAAAATAAAGTTGACTCGGAGAATGAGGAATGCTTACGTCTCAAAAATCATAATCAAAATCTGCTCAAACAGATTAAAAAACTTAAGGACGAAAAGAAATCATTGACGAATAGGTTCAAAGAACTTGTCGCAAAGGAAACATCAAAATCTCCAGATGTAGCAGTCCAAACTGAAGAAATAAAGATCAAGACCACTAATCTCGCAGTTTAGGCAAATCCAAACCCTATTGAAGTAAAAACGTACTCAGAGGTTGTTGTTCAAACAGAGGACACCCCAAATAAAGATTCAGTAGTTAAGTCAACAACAATAATGCTTGATGGAAATCAGGGAACTACCATAAAAAAGTTTAAGGAAGTTCAAACAAGAAAAATTCCTTATCTACATCCGAATCACAAGAGTAGAGACACCTTAATCAATCTACAAATCTATATCACACAGAACATAAACAAACTTATGTTTCGAAGAATATTGAAGTGAGCTCAATCCGGTCATACAATAACTATTCACCTCACATCTCCAAGGATCAAAAGATTCACCAGAAAATTAATCTAGGATGGTCGATCCGTTTTCAGTACAACAATTTTGTCTATTGCTCAAAACATCATATCGTCTTATATCAACAAAGAAAAGCTCAAAACAAGAAGATATTCTAAACAACAGAAGATATCCAATTCTTCATCAATAAGCTTTGAGGACAAAGCTTTTTGAAGGAGAAGGCAATGTTATGAACATAAATTATGTAAAAATAAATAAAAATAGATAATAATAATAATCATAATAATATAAATATAATAATAAATAAAAGTAAATTAACTAATGGTTAGTTAGTTAATAATGAAAAGGCATGTCTTAGAGACATCCCTGTTTGTGAAAGGGTACTTACCTGGCTATATATACAGGACCCTCATTCTAATTTGTACTCATCCTACATCAATTCTTTTATTCAATATACAATTACAATCACTGTCCTACGATGCATGTCTTTGTTTACGAAGTATTTTAATATTTCCGCTACGTATACGACTTTTGGTCATTACATTGGTATCAGAGGTGTTCAATCCTCTAGTCCCTCAACCATTGCACAGAGGCGTGTAAAGTCTCCACGAATTGTGGATGCAGAGCACGTAGGTAGATAGGAGTCAAAAAGGGTTTTTACCCTCGTTTATGTAAAAGGTTGAGTCGGTTCTAAGATCTACCCTTGGTCCGTGGACCATGGGATTGTATAAATAGGTGTGTCTTAGATAGTCTAAGACAGATGGGATTGTATAAAATTATAAATAGGTGTGTCTTAGATAGTCTAAGGCAGATCTATGCTTTTATCTATGGGTACAACGAATGGAGTCTTAGAGAGTTAGCGTAGGGAAATCTTAGAAGGGGAAAAGGCTCTGCAGCTGAGTGCGCAGAGGCCTAGAGTAGAGTCCACTAAGTGTGCAGACCCCTGTAGCTAAGTGCGCAATAAAGTTTCAAGTCTGTAACCTTATACTGAAGATCAATAAAGAAGATTGTTGGAGTTATTCATGTCTTATCTGTTTCCTTCTACTGTTTATGTTTGCGATATATGTTGTGATGAGATAATGTCTTTATGAAATAATGATGTATTGATGCGTGAATCAAATGGATAAGTCTTGTTAATTGAACGGAATGCAAAAGTATTTATGCAAAGGTTATAATACTTTATGTTAAGTTTATTAAGAACTTAAGTAAATTTGTGTGGATTCCGATATGAGACTAGTCTATGATGCACGTAATTAGATAGCCTATCTGTTAAAGGTCCGCAGAAGTTCATCGTAGACCTTCACGGAGGCCTAGAGGCCATTTGAAGGAAATTACAGCGCCTGTGCGAAGGCAGATTTAAGACATAAAGACATCACATTGATCTTTGGATGCGGAAACTTGGTTCCAGCATCCCCCCATACTGCTTTGAGTGAGACTTCAGTCCGCGCTACACGGGTTGATGCTGAAAGGGCCAGTAGTGTAGGGTTTTGTTTGGCACAACTAACTCTGGACCTGGATCAAGACCCACTAAGCCAACACCTCCTATACCCATTGGGCCATTAGCAGAAGTCCCACTAGACTAGGATCGAAGATTAACACCCCATTTTAAGGTGAGGGAACAATATCACAGTGAAAACCCCTCCTTCTAAGTCACCTCATAATCCATGTCAAAAGCCCAAATACAAACAAGCATAAGCACCCGATTGCAAAATGAATAAAGTACGTTTTGATCGAAAGCCCATCTTTGTTCATGTGCTCATGCGAAGTGGGTGAAAAGACATATGACTGATGTAAGTGGCAAAGATATGAATGACACATTATCTTCAGCTAGTGGTGGTTGCAAAGGCTGCTAGCTGGTTGGCTGGAAGAGATGATGGGAGAAATTTTTTCTCCTATGGGGCCACCCACTTTTGGTGGGTAACATTTCGCTCCAAATAGGACATGAGCTCACCATAGAGTGCATGATCCATGTATTCAAATAGGTAGTTCATGAGAACTCTAGCAATCCCTGGTACTGCAAACCTATAACCTACACATTGCAACAAACTTGTTTGGGAGCATGTGCACTAGGCGTAGGGTATCGCTCATGTTTTATACAAGAGTATAATCCATACTGAAAAGAAAATTTATTCTAAATGAAGTCTAATCTACATGAAACATGATATGAATATTATCACACAATATGCAATGCACCTACACTACGATACATAACATGTGAATGTGAATTCCTATCAAAGAAGGTGAGGCGACTCCATTTCACCAGGGAAGGTAAAATTTCACCATCAAGTTTCGCAATATAGAAGTAACCTACACCTACTTTTCCATTGATCTTGACAAGGATAAGGTCCTTATCAACCAAAACAAGATCACCTACTTAGTAGTCTCTCTTTGGTTTTTGAAGTTTTGAACCCATTGCTTCTTAGGAATGGTCGGCCTTGTATTCGATCTTTTAATTTGGCAGACCTCTTGGGAAGCAAGAGACTACGTAAGATTTGGGGTCTTATGATGAGGATTGTAATTCATAGCCCTTTTAGAAGTGGTTCTACTGGCATTGGAGAGTGGTAAAGGGAATGGATCAAGATCATCAAAATGCTCGAGTAACTAGGGTTCCCTATAGGGGAGAAAAGGGGTCCCATCAGGCTCAACAATTGTGGCATGTGATAATTCCATTTGTAATTGTCCACCAATCAAAGCAGACCATTTCCTTGACAAAAGCATTCCCTACACATCAAGCACATTAATGACAACAATATCCATTAATACAGAAATGTCCTTGTTCGTTGCCAGAGAGACCTTCACATCTTTAATAAGACCATAAACAGGAATAGACTTAGAATCAAATCTACATTCTTATATGGCCTAGAAATTTCCATTTCCAATTGATACATCACTTTCAATGGCATGACATTAGTTGATGCCCTTAAATCAAGCATGCAATTGTGCAATATAAGATTATTAATTACTAAGGACACCAATAATGGATCATGACCCCATTTTTTTTTAAATATACATATTTTGTAATATGACGAGTGGGTAATCCGATACGTCATCAAAACCCAAAGCCTTCTTGATTTGCCTCCTCTGGGGAGGAAGTTAGCCATCTCTTTAAGGGGAACAAGCACAGTCACTTTGGCCAAGGCATTCTCCATATCAACATTAAGCTCAACCTCATCATTCTTGGGTTTGGTCTTTGGTTTGCTTTGAAGTTTGTAGTTGTCCCTAGGGATTGCCCTTCCTTTGAGATAGGTTTTCAACATTAGAACTTGTTTGGGGTTGACCTTTGCTTTTCCTAGAATATTGAAGGACGTTGAATCTCCCACTGCTATCCACAACTAGCACAGGTTCAACTTAGTCAACGTTGGCTTGGATTTTGCTAGGCTGAGGGTGGGAGTAAGTTTTCCCAAGCAAAATGTTTAATGCATGGGTCTCATCTACCACATTCAAGTGTTCTTGGTCTTCCTCTTCATAAGGACTATCCTCCTCAGGATCTTCAAAAGGCAGGTACCAAGGTGACTCTTATTGTGCCACCATGTTGGTTGGGGCATTTGTTTTTGTTTGGGAAAACTTACTCCCACCCGAAAGCATCTATATATATATATATTCAAAAAAACATCTAGAGTGCCAACTTCGTTGTAGAATATATCAAAGCATGCATATTGTACACAAATCAAGATAGAAATGGCAGCCATAGTGTTGAAGAATGTAACTAGTGTCAATCTTCATAATTGTATTTCAGTCATGATGTAATGTATTTTCAAAAGAAAGAAAAAGAAAATTCATTTATACAAAGAAAATTATTATTAAGCATGGGTTTCATGCTTTATTTATTTGTTTCTAGGTCGAAAGCCTCCAATGTAGGATTCTAGGGCTTATGTCATGAGTCCCAATCCTTGTCATCATTTAATAGACACTTCTTAGGCTTTGTATATCAAGAAAGAAATTTATTTTTGTGTCAAAAGTGTCATTTATGCCTCCTCCACCAAGTCGGCCTCAAAGAAGACAAGTCGACCTCATTAAGGACATTCGACCACACAAAAGGACTATAAATAAGCAGTTACTTGACCTTATTTGGACAAACAATCAAGCAAGTTCGATACGTAGATGTAGGAGGAAGAAAGAAGAGAGAAATACCTAGAGAAGAAAAAGAAAACCCTAGCAAAGAAGAAGACACTTGTCAAGCAAAAGCAAGCCAAAATTCTCTCTCCTTTTCCACACGTGCAAGTTTCTAGACTGTTGCAAGAGGGTCGAAATTGTAGGTCTACAATAGGGCCAAAATTCTGAAGCTGAAAGGGCCGAAATCTGAGTTGTTGCAGGATTGAAGCAGTTTGACTAGGGTTGACTATAGAAGATTATCTATTCATCTTGGGAGGTTGACTTGGTGGATAGAAGGAGGTTCTTTGTCTAGGTCTAAGGTCTTGGTTTGTCTCAATTTGATTTGAATCTACTAGTGGAAGAGTTTGAATGGGTTTTCCCCTTCATAGGGGCTTTGCCTTGGTTGAGTGCCTATCTCTAGCATTATTGATCTTCATGATTTGGATTTGATGATTGCTTGATGAGAAGAAGATAAAAGAAGAATATAAAGAAAGTTAATAAGAATACAAGAATACTAATTGTCAACAAAAGAAAATCTTTCTGCCTTTTGGTTTTCTAACATGGTATCAGAGCTAAGGTAAAGGAAGAGAAGGAAAAAGGAAACTTGAAGATATATTGAACGGTCAAGAAAAGGTTTCAAGGAATACCATAAGGAGAAGGACCATATAAGAGTTTTGAAGAGGAAGGCCTATTATCTATATCAAGGGAGACACTATAAAATCTATGGCATCTTCGATGAAGACAGAAAACAAACTAGAAGGAGCCACCAACTATAGAGCATGGAAGAAGAGGATAGGTCTCATCCTTGCAAAGCACAAAGTATTGGATTTTGTACTAGGAAAAGTCAAGGAACCCTCAGATGATGCAAGAAAGGAAAAGTACAAGGAAACAGAAATTTTGGCCATGAATCTAATTGTAGATGGAGTGAAGGATAACTTAATTCCTTACATATCTAATATAAATACTACAAAAGGGATGTATGATGCCCTCTCCAAACAATTTACCATCATTGACAAAAAGATGACATTGTGTCTTCTTATTTTGTAAGGATCTCCCGAATAAGAGATGACCTCCAAACCATTGATGAAGTTATACCAGATAAAGAGCTTGTGATTGTTGCACTACTAGGTCTACCAAAATCATGGAGTGCCTTTGCATCAGGTATTAGCAATTGGAAAGAAACACCATCCTTTGAATAAATGTGGAATGCATGCAGTCAAGAAGAAGCTCGCATCTCATTATCAAATAATAAGAAGGAAGATGAAGAGAGCACACATCCAATGCATTATCTGCTCAATACAAGAAAAAGGTAGGACACAAGAATTTTAAAGGACCAAAGAAGAAGATTGACCTATCCAAAATAGAGTGTTTTCATTGTCATAAGATGGGACAGTACAAGAATCAATGTCCTGAAAATCCTAAAAGTAAGAAGAGAGAAAGAGAACATGCTATAGTTGCAGATGAAGCTTCACCTAAGAAGAACAAGGTTGAAGAATCTGAAGTCAAAGATCTATATTATTAAGTCTCTAGGGATGTTATCCCTTACATATCCTCATATAGTATAGACTATTATATTTTATTTTCTTATGTTTGGATTCTCGGATTAGTCTATCTTTTGATTTCTAGTATTCATAGGTCCAGCGTATTTTATAAGAACATTCTTGAGTTTTTTCTAAGGAAGTCCCTCTCAAAGAAAAGATTGATGTTAAGAGGGAGCTTCCCCACCATTTTATAGAGGATAAGTATCTTGTTCTTCATTTCTTTTATGATTGATTTCCTCTATACATCTAGCTTTGTTTGTATTGCATACTTATTCTTTCTTTATATTTTCCTTGGTAGGAAATCTGGCAAAAATACACAAGGACTATGGCTAGATTCAGAAGGAGACATCAAAAGAAAAGTCTTAAATAAAGAAAACTCTACAAGGTTTGTTAAGAACAACTCAAGGTATGTTTTAGATTACAAGTTTTGTTGCAGGTCTTCTTCATATAAGAAGGTATGATCTTTCTTCATTTGAAAATTGCTTTATATTACTAACGCTTTCATGTCTAGGGTTTGTTATAGAATCATTAGGATTCAATATCTAATCTTTGAGGTTCACTATGAAATCCCTAGCTCTTTTTATGTTTAGGGTTTGATGATGTTTTGATGAAACCTTAACCTACTTAGGGTTTGTTGATAAAGTCTAGAACATATAATGAAATCCTCATCTCTTGATGATTAAGGTTTGTTGATATAAAACCCTAACTTTTTAGGGTTTGTTGTAGATGTCTAGGTTATTTGATGAAACAATAGATTTTTAGGGTTTGTTAAATTAGGGTTTATGGCAAAACCCTTGTAATAATTAATATAAGATCATAGGAATGAACCTAGGTGCATGTGCTTCTATATGGTTGAAACCCTTGTTTGGTAGAGTTATTGTATATCTAATACTAAAAGTTTTTATCTAGCATTTACGATAAAACCCTAGTGAAGGATTGTTATAAGAGTCTAGGGTATCAAAGATGTAACTCTTATTTGTAAATCTAACTAGGTTTAGGTTTTGGATGTCTAAAATTTGATTTCTTGTTCAAAGGTGCTCCCATTGTGATGATATGCTAACATTGATAAAATTTATTTCATGCTCCTATATGTTTGTACTTGGTTGAACTTGTTATTAAAGATTTGCAAGTACATAATATTCAAGATGTTGAAGATGTCTACCTATCTCATAATGACTTGATGAGCATGATGGAAATAAGGAGCCGTATCTTATTGACATTAAAATTGATAAGATTACCTTGTTGCCTTGTGAAGTTAGAAAGAATGATGTCCCTGAAGAAATGAAGTTTTGAAAGGTCAAAATTCTCCAATGAAATAATGATGCAAAAGAACGAGTCTATGTGACTGAACGAATAAGATAGTTAATGGACTTGGCCCCTAGTTGAGAAGGAACTTGGATAAAGAAAAGTGTATCTCTCCCTAGTTGAGAGGGAGCTTGAAGAGAAATGAATCTCCTCCATTGTTGATGACATGATGAAAAGGCAATGAGGATGTTTATGATCGAAGAATAGATGAAAGCACTATTGATGGTTATTCAAAGTTGACTTGAATGTTTTTGGAAAAAGTATTGAACTTGAGGTTGGTGTTGCTAAAGAAATTAAAGAAAGAAGTTTCCATAGAGATAAGTTTGTTTATAGTAATAACATGAAGCAACATCAGAATAATGAAGACCACAAAGATTTGTGCTAACATTTATATATTAAAAGTTTATTACTAGGTCATGATTGTACAGGTAGATATCTCCATAAGAAGATTGAACATTTTAGAAGCATACTTGGACTCGTGGATATATTTGATTTAGTTTATAGGGAGAGATGAAGCATCTTGGATTGTGTGCCTATATAATGCTTGCGAGGACATTTGGTCAGCCTGTGATGATATCCAAATCCTGAAGAGGGAGGGTATCATTGGTCTTATGGAGCTCCAACCCTAGATATGATACCTAGATCATTGTGGGTAGGTGTTAGAGTTGAAGCCTGATGGTACCTATAGTGGCAAAAGCTTGGATAACACCTTAGTCCCAACCAATTAGATATTTTGGTCAAGTATCTAATCTTTAGCATTGTGTATGCAATGACTCTTCGTAAAACATATCATTTTGAGTTCAACCTTGTACCTATCCCTAGTTACGAGGAAGTGTTGAAGAATGTAACTAATGGCGGTCTTCGTAATTGTATTTGAGCCATGACGTAATGTATTTGTCAAAAGAAAGAAAAAGAATTTTTATTTATAAATAGAAAATTATTATTAAGCATGGGTTTCACACTTTGTTTATTTGTTTCTAGATCAAAAGCCTCCATTGTAGGCTTCCAGGGTTTATGTCATGAGTCCTAGTCCTTGTCATCATTTAATAGACCCTTCTTGGGTTTTGTGTATCAAGAAAGAAATGTATTTTTGTGTCAAAAGTGTCATTTGTGCCTCCTCCACCAAGTCAGCCTCATTAAGGACATTCAACTACACAGAAGGACTATAAATAGGTAGCTACTCGACCTCATTTGGACAATCAATCAAGCAAGTTCAATCTGCAGTTGCAAGAGGAAGAAAGAAGAGTGAAATACCTAGAGAAGAAGAAGAAAACACTAACGAAGAAGAAGGAGACACTTGTCAAGCGAAAGCAAGCCATAATTCTCTCTCCTCTACCACACGCGCAAGTTTCTGGACTGTTGCAGGAGGCCTGAAATTCCAAGTCTACAGTAGGGCCGCAATCTGAGTTGTTGTAGGATTGAAGCAGTTTGACTAGGGTTGACTACTGAAGTTTGTCTATTCATCTTGGAAGGCTGACTTGGTGGATAGAAGGAGGTTCTTTGTCTAGGTCTAAGTTCTTGGTTTGTCTCAATTTGATTTGCATCTAATAGTGGAAGAGTTTGACTGGGTTTCCCCCTTCATAAGGGTTTTGACCTTGCTGAGTGACTATATCTAGCGTTATTGATCTTCATGATTTTAATTTGATGATTGCTTGATGAGAAGAAGATAAAAGAAGAATATAAAGAAGGTTAATAAGAATACAAGAATATCACAAGTAATTGTCAACATAAGAAAATATTTCTGCCTTTTGATTTTCTAACACATAGTGCATTAATGGTTAATTATTCGGCCATCAACCATCTAGAATCCTCTCCTCTTGTCTAGCCTTTGCCTCTACTTCGATTCTCTAAGAATATTAGTCAACATTGCCCAATTTTGATCAAACATCCTAATCCAAGCCTTATAATATGGTAGAAAAAGCTTAAAATGCTTGATCAATGATTTTGACTTGAGTGAAGAGTACATTTTTGCTAAGGCCATGACAAAGCAATTCAACAATCAATGCCACCAACATTGGGGTACATATAGGGCTCAGTGCTCTTGATAAAATGTCAATCACATACCCTCATACATGACATAATCTAATGAAATGCCACAATTCCATTGATCTTGAAATCCTAAAAACTGTTAAGTCTACTGAATTTTGAATGGGATATGAAATTATATTTTCTCCATATGAAGTTTGATGAGGTTGGAACCACTCTCAAACATCTTAAGTCATTTCATGGTAATGTTAAAAATTTAAGTAAAAGGATGAAAAAGAAAGATAAAGGAGAATGTCACTTTTATCTTAAGAATTCAACATTACCATTAGGGAGCATCTAGGAAGCATCTGCGGAGCATCAAGGGAGCACCTTGGGAGTGTTTGGGAAGCATGGTTCCTCACATAATGGTTCAAAATTTCCAAAAAAAAAGAAATGCCTCTTGGAACTGTGTGAGCGGTTTCTGGAACCGTGGAAAACCGCAATTCACGCCTGCAGAACTGAGTCAAAATTTTGAATCATCACAGTTCCAAATGTCCAGGAAGTGTGAATTTCAACCAAAAGTGTGGGTTTGCCTGCAATTTGCTAGTTGATCCACACAAAACGCAAATATGCTCACAGAACCAAGGGGTGTGGTTCCTGCAACTTTGATTAAGACCCTCCAACACCAAAAATTCACCATGCCTAGGAATTCGCACCAAGCCCTAGTTTGAGAGCTTGGCCTTGAAGGAGTTGAATTAGGTTTAGAGAAAGAGAGATAAAATTTATGAGTTTGATCACCAACAAGGAGGCCAGTGCCTTGTTCCTTGGGAGAATAGAGTCCATGATTTGATTGGATGACCAAAGGGTTGCTAAGGAGAAAGAATTATTGATGCCCTAACACCAAACACCCTAACAATTACCTATGCAATGGATTCAAGGAGATTTATGGGAGAGCTAATTAAAGTTCACCACTAAGATATTCATTCACATGTTATTCATGAGTAATGCATGCAATAATGATGTTTGGATACCATTCAATTGATTTTCAACAAATTAGGGCATAAGAGTAAACCCTAGATTCATCATATTCCATACATTAGACATGAAAATAATTATTCAATAATAAACTTGCTTACAAGTTAACATGCCATGAAATTCCATCCATTGATCCAAGACAATAGCTCCAAAGACAAACAATTTGCTCCAAATATCAAAATGCATTCATAGATCTGATTTACCACAAGACAAGAAGGTTGAATTACACGAGAGGTCGAAATTCCAAGTGTGTGATGATTTCATACAAATGAGTATCTCTTCTATTTCTATGAGTTCAAATGCCTATTTTAGCCTAAAGCCCCCTAAAACAATAAAATAATGTCACAACTACAAGTTAGGTCACAATTCGACCTAGTAGCCAAGACAAAACATAACATGTGTGAGTCGTAGCGCCAATTATGTTGACGTCATCCATGTGTGAGCCTCTCTAGAGCATGCATTGAGGGCTTAGGGTGCCAAGTGATGTGTAGAAGACCTCTAAAATCATCTCCTAAGGGTTGGCCCTTAGGCCTATGTCAAAATCTCACCATGGGCCCCAACCTGCATCTTGGGGGTCAAAGTGTGGTCTCATGGATCTCCAAATGGCATAATGCTTGTCTCTTCTCCGACGTTGAGGGCTTTCAAGTTGGTGCTAGTCCTCCCATGTCTCACAAGGTGAGACCATCCTCATCTAGGCCCTGGATCAACTTCTATCCCTCATAAAGTGCTAAGGCTAGTTGGGGGGCATGCTGGGTCTAGGTGCATCATCTTGAAAATCATCAAATGTAAGGCAAAGTGCCAAAACGTTGTGGGTCTTGGAGGTTCCCACGGGTGTATATGATGCTCTATTGTTGCTTGGAGTCCCATGACTCTCAACGCCTCACCTGTGGGTGTCAATATGCTCCTCTAGGATACTAGTACCAGTTAAGGTGGCTAAGCGCTGGCTGTGAAACCACCTAACGATCACATCACAAAGTGTAGTGAAAGCAACAAATCATCAGTTACAATATTCATTTTTGCATCTAAGTGGATCAAGCTTGAAAGTGATGGGATATTTGACACTTCAAACAAGGTTCCCCTTCCGATTTTGGTGCTTTGAACTCGCAATGGTGTTACCACCCTAGGCAGGAGTGGCTAAATGATGACCCTATTAGGTGTTTCCAGCCCCCAAAGGGGAAGTGACATTTCCTCATTCCACCCTTCAATCAATAGGTGTTATGTGAATAATGATGGTAACAGAGGGGAGAAGACTTCATGGCCAAGTGCCATGGTCAAGGGGACCAACATGGTGGGGTCCACATCCTGGGTGTATAGATGTGAGAAGGGAGAAATCATGGATGCATGAGTTGCCAACATGGCCTTTGTTTTTCCACCCTTCTTGTGCACCTTTTACTTTTCTTGATTTTTTCTTTATATTACTGCTCGTAGCTCAAAGGGTTAGAGTTGCTTTGTATGATGTATAGCAGTTATTACCCCCTTAATGATGAAGAAGTTCATTGCCCATCAAGGGTTGGGACATGCAAGGGTTCCTTTTTATTAATGTATAGAAGCAATATGGTGGTCAAGATTCAGGTGGTAGCCATGAAGGGTGAGGTAGAGCTCATGCTAGGCTTTTGCCCACGTGCTAATGTGTATGTCTTGGATATCCTTGCATTTTGATACTGTTTCTTTATTTTGCTTATGGCCAATATATGCTTTTTCCTTTTCTTTTCGCTGCATCAACCTCCTAGGGACAAGTACCTGGCCCTACCCAGGTATAGGGATGTGTGGGTGCAAAATCCCAAAGAACCAATGGTTAGTTGAACCCAAAGAATGGAGGTGGAATATAGGGCTTGTAATGTAAGATGGAAAGTGGTATGGAACGAGGGTAGATGGAACACGCTATCTCAATCAACACTTCCCAACTAGTGCCCCTCCTATACCCATTGGGCCATTAGGGAAAGTCTCATTGGACTAAGATTGAAGATTAACCCCCCATTTTAAGGTGAGGGAACAAGATCACAGTCAAAACCCCTCCTCCTTCCAGGTAACCCCATAATCCATGCAAAAAGCACAAATACAAACAAGCCTAAGCACCCGATTGCAAAATAAATAAAGTACTTTTTGATCGGAAGCCCACCTCCATTCATGTGCTCGTGCAAGGTGAGTGAGAAGACATGATTGATGCAGACGGTTGAGATATGAATGGCATATCATCTTTGGGTAGTGGTGGTTGCAGGGGCTATTGTCTGGCTAGCTAGAAGAGATGATGGGAGAAAAATTTTCTCCTAGGTCAACCACTTTTGGTGGGTAACACTCCTCACTTATCATTGGTCTTAAAAGGGAAAGGTAACAAAGGAAGAGTTGTGATTGCAACTCTACAAATTGGTAAAGTAAATGTTAATTTTAGGTATGTTCTATGCTGAGAGAAAATTTACTTCAATTTTCCATATTAGCTCAATATCAATTCCATATTAGCAATCACATTTAGCATGACAGTAAATTGCAGATAGAACATAAACATAAATCGCAGAAAACAAGCCAAGACAAGAGGGCACAAGATGTGGTGCCAGCCAGGAACAAACCCCAATGTGGGGAAACCCTTGATCAATTATTCTTATGTTCTTCAATAGTTCAGCAGAGAGAGATATAGTACATATACACCATAAGTCAACATTTTGACTTATCAAAATAAGAGCAGAGATCTTCTCTATGAAGATAACACTTGAGGTAGTTCATCTGAACTCAAGTGAAGGCATACTGCTTCAACTGATCCTTCAAGGTGACTCCATCACCATGCTACACCCATCACTGTGCTGCACTCAATCACTATGCTGCTCTATCACTGAGTTGTACCTCATCATTGCACTGCAATACATTATCATCATGCTGCTGCAATATATACTTGCTGCTGCTATACATCCATGCCCATCATCATTGTGCTGCACCCATCCTCACTGTGCTGCACTTCAGTGTGCTGCATCAACCATACTGCAACTATCGCCATGCTGCATTCTTGTTAGCTGACTAATCCTCAACATAGATATTAACCCATGACAGTAGCTCTGTCCATCTGATAGGTAATCCTGAGAATAGCCTTGTTGTTGGCTATGGCCTGCGACCTAGCCTAGCAACAAGACAAACCTTAAGTCCTGTATCAACTAGCCTCCAAGCATCATAAGAACTTAACACAGCTGTCAGCCCTTTCAAACAAGTGTCACCAAAATGTGACCACTGTAACAGCACCGAAATTCTTATCACAGTATTCCGAGTTCCCACATGACGAAATACTTGTTCACCACAAGCCATCTGAGCTCGTAGTGTACATCAAACATCTCACTGTAGTTTATCCACTTATCACTGTATTAGATCAGAGATGAATTAGAGCTTGTATTGACTGATATTAGTCCTAAACAGAACTTTGTTGTCCTTTATCTTTCCGGTGATTACACTGACCTCTTCCACCATCCATCTGAGATCAAAGATTGAGACAGTGTGCTTGAGACACCTTATTACAGCGAATAAAGGTTTCTTGAATCACTCTTCACGGTGGATAGAGGTCACCTTTTGAACAGCAGTTAAGGCTACAGGACAGCACCTGAATCACATCTTTGAGGACTGTTTCTTACTGCGGTTTAGGAGTTCTTTTATGCTCCCTTTAACTGTGACTAGTTGTGCACGTAAGCCTTCCCTTGTCTGCGGATAGGCCTTCCTTGACAGCAGATAGAAGTGTCCCATAGACTGCAGATTAGAGAACCCTTTTAGGCTGTGCATTGTAGCTTACTTAGACAGCGTTTAGGGCTAGGGTTCTTCTCAAGGATAGCGGCCAGATCTCTGCAGCTAAGGTTCTTCCTTACTGCGGCTAGTGTCTCCCTTTTGGACTGCAGCTTAGCTGTGAATAAAGAAATTCTTCCTCTGTGGCTATGACCCCTTCAGAGCAGTGTATTAGACTTCTTCATAGGCTATGTTAGGGCTTCTCCATAGGACAGCGTTAGGGCTTTTTTGTGGCTGAGATAAAGGTTGTCCTCCATGACAGCGTAGAGCCTTCTCCATCACAACTTCTAGGGCATTTCCTATTAGGGCAGTGTATAACCTAGGGCACTCTCTCTAGATCTCATCTTCATCAAACCCAAAACAGAATGAAGAGAGATCACAAGAGTGTGTGTGACAAATGACTTAAAGTCCTCTACTATTTATACTAAAACATGGAGGATAAGTGAGGGCAATTTGGTCGCTGGCCGACCTTGACGAATTGTCCCATAACACAAATAAATTCATATCTCCATGAATATATGTCGGAATAGGATGATCTTTAGATCAATCCTACACCTCTCGGCGAGAGGAATCCAAGAAAAATATCAGCTGTCATGAATAAGTAGACCCACATGGAGTTTGGCCTTAGTTCCCAATTTTAACAGTAAAAGACAAAGGTAACCTTCACTCTTCAACCATCTAATACTTTAAATTATAACAACCCCTTTCCTTTTTAATTTTCTACTAGCTTGCTATAAATTTCTCATCTTTTATGGCGAATAATAGTTGGAGAAAAAAGAGCATAAATTTAGATCTTAACCAAGGAATTGATATATTTGTTTTATTGAGCATATTTTTTTGTATCTTACACATGCATATCAAGTTTATTTGTGCATATCCCCTAAAACTGTAATTGTAGCAGACTTTCTTACTACAAATTTTCAACTTTACGAGGTGCATTTTATCAAGTACGTACCTTATTTCACTGTGTATTAGCTACGAATTTGTTTTCAAAAAATTTTATATTTTATTTGTCGCTGAAAAAATTAGTTTCCAGCCTCTAAAAGTTTATCCATTTGCTAGAATAATTTTCTAGGTTGTGTACACAGGGGGTGTTGACCACGAGACCTCATAAAGTGAATTTTCAGCTTGTTGGAAATTTAATTTAATGCAGGTCTAAAGGCTTAGAAATGGTCTAAATAGACCAATCTTCTCCCTTCTAGCCTTCCCACCCCTAAATCTAATATCTAGAAGTATTTAGGCACTTTTGGATGAATTCTCAAGGGTGTACCCTCTTTTTTGCATATTTTACAAAAATTACAAACATGTGAAAATAGCACAGCAAGTTGTTTTACACAGCAACCCCCCTGACCAAGTGTTTACTCATAAAATTATTTACATTTTTGGATAGTATATTTTTTGTACATGAAATTTGACAACTTACCACATCTTGTTAGTATTTGATGTATGCATGTTGGTTTAGTTTATTTTATGCAGATTTTACACAGTAAATCAGCAAGACAATTTTACAAACTCTTCCGCTTCAACCATTTGATGCCATTATAAGGCACGGGTCTTTTATTTGTTGGCCGGAGTCATCCTAGGGAAGCCTTTGCATAGCCTTTTAATAGGAGTTGGGCTTAAAGAGTGGGGACTTAGGCAGAGGTGACAGTGGGCCTTTGTCCTCTGTGTGTTAGCCTAGCAATATTATACAGATCTTCAACAATCCTGCTAACAAGAGCAGTAACAAGACCCTTAATCATTAATTCATACCAAGGCCACCATTGGGGCTTTACCTTGCCTTCAAGAAATTCCTTGTTTCCAAGACTTAGGACCAGCACCTTTATGGTGAGTTAGTTAAGTACATTAATCTGAATGCCACATTGCTCCTCTAAACCAATGATAGGCTTAGGATTATTACAGGGTTTCCCGTCTTGGCTTGGAATTCTCAAGTCTAAAGAGTGGAGTGAGTCACTAAGTGACAAACTGTGACCAGTTGATAGTATCCTTAGGGCTTCCCCCTTAATGAGGTTAGGGCTTTTCCTCTAGGGAGTGTCTAAGAGATAACAAGGAGTGCAGTCCTGATGTGTTTCTTAATGTGCAAGACTCTCATCTCACATATCACATCAATGAAGAATTATTGAAAGATTCATTGCTAGAGATTGTTGGCAAATAACAAAGCATATCCTAAGCAATAAAAATTGTTTTCATATCGTCAAGAATGCATAAACCTAGGAACATTCAACCTTGTTATTGTCTTATCCCCGTAAGAACTATTTGCCTAACCTACAATATTGCTGGTCTATAGTGATGCCCTACAAATGGCATTTTGATTTCATGGGCTGGATTTTTCTATACACAAAGTTATTGCTTGTCTTAAAGCATCTTTAACTAAGTTGCACAAAGTGCCGAAATGTTTCGGAGTTTCCGAAACGGGTACGTTTAGAAACGCCACCTCCTAAAAATGGAAACGTCATCTGAAACATCATATATGTTTATATATATAAAAATAAATTTATACATAAGTGAATAACACAATGTCTTGCAAGAAAAAAATGGAATAAGACCCATAGATGACAATTTAGAAGGAAAACCAAGTCTATATTAACTCCCATATATGATTACATTATGGTCGAGATTCAATGGAGTTTCGGCCGAGTTTCAGAGTTTTGGGTACGGGTACGTCCTGAAACGCCGGGATCCTAGAAGTTTCGTGCAACATAGATCTTTAAACATGCATATGTACCCATCTAAATATCAAAGAATTTAAAACCCTAAAACACAAATGTGCTGCTAAAGATACAACAATTAGAATTTCCACTTATCATCCCACTACCTTTTGAGATCCAAATAAATGAATAGCCAAGACACGCTTCATTATTCTCAGGAATCAAAAGCCTAGTGCTAGAATCTACAGCCTTCACACATATACTAACAACTATTTAATTTATGTACAAAGCAGGGACATCTTAAAAATCATAAATTTTCCACATACATGCTAGTATCATCTCTGAAATGGTTCTTTATCCCATAAAATAGTCCAATATAGACCCATATACATGCTAGTAACAGCTCTGAAATGGCTTATTTATCCCCTAAAATAGCCCAATATAGACCCTCGCTTTTGAGATAGGAAACCAAGATTTTTGTAAATACCAAAAAGCACATTTTATATAAATGTAGTTTGTGTTCTTCTAAAATAATATTTATTGATCCAAGAACATTAAAGAACCAAGTAAAATGCAAAAGTTAATATTGCTCACAGAAATAGAGATTTTTCAAAATATAAGCAATACCAAGTGTTAGGAAGAGAGAAATTACGTGAAGTAAGGGGGGTAATTGAAGAAATCTGGTAGCTTCAAATCCGCCATTTGTTTTTACTGGTTAAGAAACCAGCTCGTGCCGCTTTTATTGTGTCTATTAGTGAACTTATAAAACTCCTGAACCAGAAAGCATTGACCTGTTCCAAGTCATTTGTGAAACTTAGAGAAGAGTTTAAGGAACTTATCTAATAAGAGAAAAAGTTCTTGATTTCTAAATTCGCTGATACCAAACTTCACAACCCACATGCTTTCTCAAAATAAACAATAAGCATTTTCCAAAATTCTAAAACTTTGAAAACTTGAAAGATTCCTGAAAAAATTGATATCATGTTTTATTGAAAAACAACTTCTTGTATTTTAAATTTTAATGACAAAACGAGATAATGGAAAAAATAGAGCAAACAAAGGCACAATAGCTTCGTGGGGAAGCTCATTTTTCAATTCTATCTATCTCCTATCTCAATCTGTTCCTGACAAGAAAATTTAGCTTATTCAAACTGTCTAGCAATTGTAACATGCAAAAACACTATGTTTTATTAGGAATTTTTTATACCTTCCCTATCCGTAACTACTCTTTTGCTAAAATGGGCAGTTGAAAAGTTGAATCAATAGGTGAAGAATAATAACAATATAGAAAAAAAATTATTGACATAGTAACATTGCTATCAATAGTTCACCAATCTTGTAACACAGCGGTTTCTCTTTCTCCCATTTTAGCTTATGCTTGCTTACTTATGATTATATAATATATTCAAATAGATACAACCCTGACTCCATAGAGGAATGTGCCATGTGTTTATTAGAATCTACACAACTTGTTCTGTGTTAAAATTTGGAATAAAAATGCCACAAGGAAAGTAGCATCACCATGCAGATTGCACACCGTCACATAAAGACATCCGATGTATAGCGAAGAAACCCTTGTGGAGTAGAAAACTCCACTATAAGCACTCACACTAACAAATACTTACAGGCTGACTCTCACCACCTTCATCAACACCCTTGCAACCAATGCCATTAGAATTTCTAATAAGAACACTTGAATCAGGAAATGAACATCTCTCTAATGTGTTCAAAAATAACAGCTACAACGAGACACGGGAAAAAGGCCAAAAAGAAGGCCTAGCATAACAATCATAATAAGCGTCCAGAAAGGTGAAAGTTAAAATATTGTGTTACTTCATACCCAAGGAATAACTAATAATATCGTGATAACCCTTGAAAGAAAGCATATCAACATAGCCTTCACCCCTCTTTAACACCTTAAGAAACACACTCAACACAACTAAGTATCCTACAGATCTGAGGCAGCAAAGAGGTGTTTACTTGATTCCTTGTGGAAGTGGAAAAATGTATATCGAAGAAAATGATTGTTCTATGAAAATATGATTGAAAGAGCATGGTGTAAATACCCTACAAATTCATTAAAAAATCTGCGTTTGCCAAGCATTCTCTAAAATACTAACATCATATAAGCTTAAAGAGTGCTAGGATTGTCACAAAAGTGGATCACTAAAGAAAAAGACACATAAGAGAGGTGGTAGAAATTGAGAAATTTCCTAATAACCTAAACCATGATGATGCCTTAAAATTGAGCAAGGTTAGGAAGTCACTAATTAACTTTCTTATAAATACCACACCACAAAATCCTGGTTGACAAGGGTTGAGCATGTTATCGCAAAATCTGGCACCTTAGTGCAAAGCCTCGCTAAGTACTCTAGAATAAGGGCAGCAATAGGATTATTCATGACTCTCACCTTAGCACTTGTTCCCTTGTTATGGTATCGTTGGATATTATCTCCACAAGGGAGGCTTCCCGTTAGATCTTAGAGATTACATAACCCAAATACTCCCAAGTTAAATACCTTCTAAGGGTTCTACTAATAAAATCGCCCAAAGATAATGTTCAATAAGTAAGGCTATGAGTGAAATTAGAAATAATTCCAAGGTAATGAGTTCAAAGGACCCTGTGACTAAATCTAGAGGGCTCAAATAGTCCTCAAGAGGCTCAAATAGGCTCCCAAACACATGATACATTTAATTACCAATTGTTGTTATGAATTATGGTTTCTAGCAGCACAATTTACAACATGAAAAAATTACAACACCAATACATGTTGATTTTTGGGAAGTTGTGGTCAGTATTCCCTAGCTACACAAGTCGTCCAAATTAATAGAAAGAAATTATTATTTATGAGCTCATGTAGGCTCTAGAAAGTTAGGTCAGCCCCACCATGCGAATGGGTGTGACCCTTGGTCAAAAACCCACCTTCTTTGACCACTATATATACAATGTACACATTCAACCTCCTTCATTTGGCATCAATTCAGATCATCACAAAAACATCTATTCTTTTGTTCACACATGCGAAAGAGAAAGAGAAGACCACCGAAGTCTGATTAAAAGTTTGACCAATGTTGACCAAAGTTTTTCTGAGGTCTGTTTTGCTAATTTTTCTTAGCGCTAGATTGTTCTTTGTTGTAGATAATTGCATTTTAAACTTTTCAACATTTACATATCACATTTACCCCATAACATCTTAACATTATTAGCAATTATGTAGAAAGAAAAATAACATCAACATTGTAGCGGAACATAAAGGAACAACAAAAGAAAAGCATGCACAAAGGGGCCACCAGGATTTCGGTCATAGACCAAGGAAAAAACCCACAAGAGGGAAAACCCATCCAAATTCTTCTTCTATTAGATATTCATCAATTGTTCAATTGAGATACAAAGTATATCCATAGTGAGATACATCATTACAACAGGCCTCCCAGGGCCAATCCAAGTCAGTTCACAACTCCGTTTGTGAACTGACTTTCGATAACCAAATGAGTCCAAGAAAGCTTCTACCATATCACATTTTCCATCCATCATGTAAACACGGTCATCAAGATTCAAGAGTTAGGTCACTGTCTCATGTGAATCATAGGAACATGTAACTTTAGGTCACTGTCATATAAAGTTGTTGTCTCTGTTACGTCAAACAAAGTCACAGATACTGCTATTGTTGTAAATATACATCAAAAGAACATATGCATCAAGGGTGTTGTCATCGACTTATATCTAAGTCAATGTTATATTGTTCCTTATCTCCATGATCATTAACCATTATACTACCTTTCATCAATCTACAAGTCTCATTAAAAATGTAATGTAGGTCATACCATAGAGTGAGTCATTATAGTCAATGCCGGCACTATATATATGAACCAAACCACAAAGCGAGTAATATCTCAGAGTGAGCCATATGTAAGCCATTGTATAGTCAGGTTGTATCAATCAGTGTAACCATAGATATATATCGATGAAATGAATCACAAATCATTGTATAAACAAATGCGATGCCACCGAAGTCTGAGCGATGCCAGGGACGGACCATGAGATATCACTGTAACAATTCCACTACGTATTTATGCCACTGCAATTTGTTGTGATGACATTCTTTCAATGCAAAGATTATTGAGAATGTGTGTTAGAGAAACTGTGTGGATGTGAGAGCCATAGTGTATGTGAAAACCATGCGAGGGCCATAGTGATGCCACTATTAATGATTCACGTCAATTCAGAGCCATACGATGCTAGTGTTTTAATTCGAGCCACAAAGATCCAAAAGTGTGCCACTGTAACAATGAGAGAGCGAGCCACGGGAATACCAAAGTGAACAACTAAGAAACTGAGAGCCACTATAATTGACCTATAGAGATGCAATACCGAACCACAGTAATTTTCGATCTTCTCTGCAAATGATTATGAGCTAGAGAAGGTTGTAATCTCTCTCTGTAAAAGATTACAAGCCGAAGAGTAATGTCAACGAGCCATTGTTACAAAGGGAGCCTCAAGCCTTGCGATCACAAACGAGCCACCAACGCGCAAAGCAATGCCACTAAAGAATATGAATGATCCATTCCAGACCTTAAAGCGAACCACTTTGATCATGAGAGAGATGTGAGCTAGGATAAAATGTATCGAGCCTTAGAGCACATTGAATTTCTGTCTCCTAGAAGAGAATCATGACCAATATATAATTGATTTCATGAGTGAAGGGACACCATCTGATTTGGTCGACTTCAAATGTTGGAGGGAAAGATTAACAATTCAAATATGCTTGTAAAATATATTTTCCATGAGCCTTAAAGATAAGTTACCCATATTAATTTTGTGCCATTAAATAATAACATTTCCTTCTTCTTTTTGGGATGGATGGACTTCATTTGGATTGATTTTTTCCTTGGGGGAGTTGGGTTTTCCTTCAGGGAAATCCATCCCGAAGCTGCCTAATTTTAACACTCCCTCTCAGTTAGGGCGGAATTTCCATCTGTATCATAAATCTCATCTTGGATGTACAAATCTCAATATAAGAAGGCAGGCAGTTGCATCATCAGTGTATCTGGACTCGTCTCATAGAAGAAGAAGAATCCACAATCAATGGTAGGGGAGATTGATCCTCCAAACCCAACTAGTCTCCAGGTCAAATCCCATGATCCTCATCTCAGTTATATCAATAGGACAACCATCTCATCACATCTCGTCTCAACTTGTTTCCTTTGATCATCAGTTGAACAATGATGTCTTAGTCTAAAGAAGAAAAATCATCATAGAGGAGTTTCAACTACTACCCTATATCCAATGACAATAGGCGAGATACAACTTACAGGGCAAGGATCACAACCATCCTATTGTTCTAATGACAACAGTGGAGATACCACTTGCCATAAGAGGTAAGGATCACATCCATCCTGTCGTCCAATGACAATGGGCAAGATACAACTTACCAAGCAAGGATCACAACCATCTTACTGTCTAGCAACAATCGGCAAGATACCACTTGTCATGAGAGGTAACGATCACATCCATCTCAATGTTTGTTGATCTTCCCACCTTGACCCTCAAGAGTCAAGTGGTGGAACACCAGGCATCCTAGACTTAGGGAGCTCAGTTTACCAGATGCGTTCGTCATGGGTAAAGCTACTCCAACCTAAGACTCTTCCCTACTCATTGGCCAGATGATTGGTAGGATGCGTATTGGGGTATACTCTATCAATTCCAAAACATGATAGGGGGAGATACCCAACTTGATCACACACACCCTATAGTGACAATAGGTGAGATACTACTTACCGCAAAGGGTAAGGATCACAACCATCCTAGCATCAAGAGATCTTTCAACCTCAGGAGCTCTTTGACTCCATTCCTCTCCCTAAGAGCTCAAACAGGGGAGGGGAAGAGCATAGCTCAGTGTTCTCGATCATTCGTGACCCCTTTATTTCATTAGTGCCTTCACTAGGCTTATGGTTGTTAATCCTGGCCATAGTGCATGACACCTAGAGAATATCGGGTCAACCACAAGCTCACATGCTACAACAAGGATCCAATTGTTTGCTTGCTCATCAATCAAAATGTGATGGAGTCTCATTGCTCCTTTCTGCACCATATCCCAAATATACTGATATCAAATCTCAATGTGCTTGAATCTGTCATGGAACACAAGGTTTTCTGCATGTAGGAACCCATAATATGTCACAGTTTATCATAGTCATGCCCAGCATATGCTCAAACAATTCTCCAAAGAGCTTTCTCAACCATACTATTTCGCAGCCAACCGTGTTAATAATAATGCACACTAACTCTCAAAGCAACAAATTCTACGCCAGAAAATCATCCAAGCAACCAGGGCAGACCCAAGGCAACACTCGGATGTGCTCTTCTAGTCAACAAAATTTTCAGCATCAATGTATCCATAAAGTCTCAAGTATCTGGCAATGTGTCTCAATTCATGAATGACTAAATTGTCTAGGTATCCCAATACCATCTATGCAACATTCTAATATGCATATCCAGGCTTTGTATGGCTCAAAGCAACAAATTCTACGCCAGAAAATCATCCAAGCAACCAGGGCAGACCCAAGGCAACACTCGGATGTGCTCTTCTAGTCAACAAAATTTTCAGCATCAATGTATCCATAAAGTCTCAAGTATCTGGCAATGTGTCTCAGTTCATGAATGACTAAATTGTCTAGGTATCCCAATACCATCTATGCAACATTCTAATATGCATATCCAGGCTTTGTATGGCTCAAAGAACATACTACAAATCAAGAATCCATCTAGTTGTCGACTCGTCATGGGATTCCATCAAAACTATATCTGAAGAGGAGGCTCTCTAGGCTACTTCAGTGTAAACCATCTCTGACAGCATGCTTCCCATGACAAGGAAGTCCTTATCATCTCTCTATTACACTTCTAGTCTTAGGAAGCATTCATTAAGGGTTAACTCCCTTTGGCACTGAATGTTGAAATAATCTTAATCTCAGGCTTCTTTGATCCATAATGAATTACGAAAAGTCTTTCGGTAGAAATCACATAACAAAATTTTTTGGCCGACGCATTTCAAACCAACCAGTGTGGTTCATCATCTCATCAAAAATAATTTGTTAGCATATAAAACCAAATACCAAATGCATACCTTCAATAAGAGAGACTGGAGGTCACATCAAATGTTCATCATTCCAAGCCTGCCAAGCCCAGGGAACTTGCTAGAGTCAAGGTAGGGCTTTCTTTAATCTGCAATCATGAGTCCTCTACTCATGCACCTCAAATTTCTACAAATACGTTTCTTCCTTAAGTACATCATAGAGGAAGCTCACTTCACATACATCTAAGGCATCAGGCAACAGGAGCTAGGATAGCCTTCTTTCTCTAAGAGCATATTTCTTATCATAGTTTGAACCATATTGCGAAAGCATCAGACACTGCTACATCTTGTCATTTAGAATGGTCCTTATACAATTCTCAGCTTCTCCTTATCTTAATATATCATATTGTTACATGATGGTCTACCATCTACTCCCTTTCAATAGGAAGCCTCTTCAATCACAGTCATCAACTTGGGAGACTGCAATCCTTCCACTAAATCCTGCAACCCTTCTTGCTTGACAAATTTGCCCTCCCCAATGTAATTTCTCTTTCAAAAAGTCCCTTGTCAAATTGAGAGTGCTTTCCTTCTTTCCATAGTCTCTAATTCCTCTTATAATAAAGTTTGTTTCCCTATCTCTTCTGTCTGTGTTCTCTTTCCTGTGTGTTAAAATTGGCCACTAGGGCCAAACTCCATGTGGATCATCTTGTTTATGGCAACTAATATTTTTCTTGGATCCCTCTCATCAAGAGGTGTAAGATTGATCTAAAGATCATCCGATTCGGATGAGTGTTCATGGAGTTATGAATTTATTTGCGTTATAAGACAATTCGTCAAGGTCGGCTAGCAACCAAATAAACCCCACATGTGCTCAATGATTTAGTATAAATAGAGGTGGTCTTCAAGTCATTTCAACAAACTTGGGATCTCTTCCTCTCTCTACTTGTCTTTGGGTTTTAATAGGAGGAGAGATCCTAAGGAATAACATTGCCCTGATCCAGAGGGCAGAAAGCCAGAACTACCAAAAAAGCTAGAACTACAAAAACTACCGGAAAAGTAGGAACCGCCGGAAAAGTTGGAACTACCGGAAAAGTCAGAATTGCCAGAAAAGCCAAAAAAGCCGAAACTGCCAGAAAAGCCAAAACTGCCGGAAAAGCTGGAACTGCCGGAAAAGTCGGAACTGTCGAAAAAGTCGGCAATGACGGAATTGCCGGAAAAGCTGGAACTGTCGGAAAAGCCGAAAATGCCAGAAAAGCCGAAACTGCCAGAAAAGTTAGAAAAGCCGAAACTGCCGGAAAAGATGGAACTGTCGGAAATGCCGAAAATGCTGAAAAAGCCAGAATTGCCGGAAAAGCCGGAACTACCACAAAAGCCGGAAATGTCGGAACTGCCGGAAAAGCTGGAACTACAGGAAAAACCGGGACTGTCGAGACTACCGGGAACAACCGGAACTACCGGGAACAGCCGAAACTGCCAGAACTGCGGGGAACTACCGAAACAGCCGGAGCATCTGTCTCCGAAGGAGAGCATCATGCAAGGGACAGCTAACTAACATTGGGACAATTGTATGGTACTTAGCAACAAATACACCAAGCATGCAATGTTACAGCTAGCATGCAACAACAAGCATGCTAAGGACAACAAGCATGCTAGGGACAACAAGCAAGCAAGGGACAACAAGCAAGCAAGGTGCAGCCAACACACAGGTCAGGATGGCAACATGGTGCAGCAATGGCACATAATGCAGTACAGTGATGTGTACAGTCATGATTAATGAAGCGTGATGAGAGATGCAGCATAGTGATGATGGGTGCAGCATGGTGCAACGCGGTGAGGTTCAGCATGATGATGAAATGCAGCACAACGATAGGTGAAGGAGTCACCTTGGAGAATTAGTTGAAGCAGCATGTCTTCAACCAATCTCATGTATCATCTTCTTAGAGATGATCTATGCTCTTATCTAGATAATTCAAAGTGTTGACTTCTGTTGTAAACGTACTTTCTCTCTCTCTCTGTGTTGAACTATTGAAGGACATATAAGAAGAATTGATCAAGGGTTTCCCCACATTAGGGTTTGTCTCTGGCTAGTGCCACATCTTGTGTCCTCTTGTCTTCTATGATTTATGTTTATGTTCACTTTAATGTTGATGTGATTGCTAATCTGGAAAAGATATGGAGCTAACTGTGAAAATTGAAATAAATTGCTCTAAGCATAGAACATACCTAAAATTAACATGGTATCAGAGCTGAGGTGAAGACAATGCCCAAGCAAGAGTGAAAGAGCAATCACCGAAGACAATTGGGAAAGGACAAAAGGATCAGTGGATTCCTCATCCCACTTCAAATTCACCAAGGGTGAAGTCAAAGCAAAGTATATTATCAAAATGGCGCAGCGCAATATGGCCTACCTAAAGATCACTTCATTGAAGACCGGATCTCAGGGTGGAAGGAAAGGCAGATAACTAGTTCGACCATTATGCGAAGAAGTGTCGGAATGACAGGGACACATCACTTGATGATGATAACAATCATTCCAGGGACATCTTCAATGATTAGAGGAATGACAGGTAATGCAGGTCACCAAGGAAATGACCGACTCTTCATAGAAAGCAAAGAACCCCAAGTATGAAGAATCAAATGTTGTTTCTGATAAGATAAAGAAGCGTTATCTTGTATTGGCCCTCTCCTTCAGATTCTTTGGGAATCTGGCTTATAGATTGTAGTGCTTCAAAGCACTTCATCGGATAAATGGGTGCACTCTCTAAATTGGTAGAGATGGAAACAATAGTGGGATTATACTTGGAGCCAATGCCACCTATCCCAGAAAGGGTGTAGGGAATGTTAACTTTCAATTGAATAAGGATAACTCGATTCATTTACAAAATCTCTTTTATATACCTGATCACAAGAAGAACCTGGTGTCTATCTTGGAAATGGAAGTCAAAGGTTTCAGGGAGGCGTTCATCGATGGAAAGGTACGTGTTAAAAAATATAATTTTCAAAGATGCTTTTTCTCATAGGTTCGGGGTTAACAATTTGTATCAAGTTGCAGGATGGTCCATTGGGGATCATGTCAATTGACATATCGCATCTATAACACTGGAGGTCTACCTATGGGGCCCTACCTGATGTGAGTCAAATGGTGAAAGGGATGTCTGAATTCAAGTAGAGCATGAAGGTACATGTTTAAGATGTACTGAAGGAAAATCTTATAAGGGGACCATTTCTCTCATGTAGCAGGTCCACAGGTTTGGAACAACTCGAGGAGTTTGAGATTCATGATTGTGAATCTCATGTATACAGGTGGAAGAAAGCCCTCTGGCTTGAAGCAAAACACCCTAGGTGTAGTATGAGAGGATTGATAGCTGTCTGATGAAGCTGAGATTCACTAGGAGTGAAACTGATCCAAACCATTACCCGAAGGTTGTGGATGATAGACCTCTCATACCGGCACCTTATGAGGATGACCTATTTCTGACAAGTGCAGACCCTCTCATTTGCAGAAGTAAGAGGGAGTTGGATTCCGGATGTGAATGCTAAATTGCAAGCCTGTGACTATCTCGAGGATCTTAACTTTCAGAAGTTATATGGTAGTGATGTTGGACCAGATTTGGGAAATGCCTCTGAGTTTCATAAACTCATTCGCGTTGATGTTCTTGGTGAACTTCCGTCCGAACATACGTTTTGCAGTTAGCATGGTGAGTTCATATTTGGTTGAGCCTCACTAGATTGGTGCCAAGAATCTTCTGAGATATCTTTGGGGCACAATCTCTCATGGATTGAGATACACTGCTAGAAATATGAAACTGCATGATTATTCGAACGCTGACTGGGCAGGCAGTGTGGAGGATCACTAGAGCACTTCTCAGTGCTGGTTCTCTTTGGATTCTATTTCAATATCATGGATGAGCAGGAAGCAGAAGTTGGTTGCTATAAGCACCATTGAGACCGAATACATAGCTACGAATATGATCTCGTGTGAAGCTGCATGGTTGTAGAAGCTCTTAAGCGAGTTGTTTGTACACATGATGAATACCACTGTGATTCTTTGTGACAACCAATGGGGGGATTCGATTATTAAGGAATCCCGTATTCGATGATTGCTCCCACAGATAGACATCAAATACTGCCTTATCTATGATATGGTAAGTCGATGAGCGAGAAGGCTCCATCGCATTGAGACCGATGTACAAGTCGCAGACATTTTGTCAAAGCCCCGGGGAAAGGTCAAATCTATGACTTTCCCGAACGACTTGGAGTCGTTGAGAGACCTTCTTATAAGGGTCCTGCATGTTGCATGCATTGAGCTCTGGGAGCTTTGGGGGGCTTGGGGTACTTACTGGAGCAACATACGACAACAGGGCGACTCACCGTCCCCTGGTGGTGCGCTATGAACAAGATGATTAGTTCTTATGTGGCAACTGTGGAACACGATGATTAGTTCTCCTGTGGGCCGAGATGATTAGTTCTCCCGTGGCAACTGTGGAACAAGATGATTAGTTCTCCTGTGGGCCAGGATGATTTGTTCTCCATGGCGACTATGGAACAGGATGATTAGTTCTCCTGTGGGCCAGGATGATTTGTTCTTCGTGGCCACTGTGGAACAGGATGATTAGTTCTCTTGTGGGCCAGGATGATTAGTTCTCCGTGGCATCCACTGATAGGATGATTCGTTCTCCTATGGACAGGATGATTAGCTCTCCTGTCAAGGCATTCTACCCATGCAGTTTGGGACTCATGGGAAGTACCTCTCATCTGATCAATGAGCAAGGAAATGAGGATAGGGACCATAGTAGTACTATCGATGGATGCATTGTTGTATCTACCGTACTCCCTATGCTAGGATGACATCCATTGATCTGGGATCAGTATGAGTGGTTTGAGACACTCCCTTGTGACATTGATTTGGGATTAATGAAACTGATCTGGGATCAGTATGAGTGGTTTGAGACACTGTCTTGTGATATTGATCTGGAATCAATAAAACTAACTTCGGGTCAGTAAGAGTGACGTGACACACTCTCTTCAAATGACACTGACTTCGGGTCAGTAGAGAATGGTATGAGACATTCTCGATCAATTCTTCTTCTTCATGGTTCAGCAGAGCAGAGCTTAGCAGAGCAGAGCAGAGCAGAGCAGTGCAGGGCACTGATGGCAAAGATAGTACAGTCGAACATATGTATCAACGGATGGAGTTCTCCCTAGTTGAGAGGGAGTGTTAAAATTGGCAACTAGGGCCAAACTCCATGTGGGTCATCTTATTTATGGCAGCTGATATTTTTCTTGGATCCCTCTCATCAAGAAGTGTAGGATTGATCTAAAGATCATCCGATTCCGATAAGTATTCATGGAGTTATGAATTTATTTGCGTTATAAGACAATTCGTCAAGGTCAGCCAGCAACCAAATAAACTCCACATGTGCTCAACGTTTTAGTATAAATAGAGGTGGCCTTCAAGTCATTTCAACACACTTGGGATCTCTTCCTCTCTCTACTTGTCTTTGGGTTTTAGTAGGAAGAGAGATCCTAAGGAATAGCGTTGCCTTGATCTAGAAGGCAGAAAGCCGGAAAAGCCGGAAAAGCCGGAACTGCCGGAAATGCCGGAAAAGCCGGAAATGTCGGAACTGCCGAAAAAGACGGAACTGCCAGAAAAGACGAAACTGTCAGAAAAGCCGAAAAAGCCGAAACTGCTAGAAAAGCAGGAAAAGCTGGAAATGTCGGAAAAGTCGGAACTGCCGGAAAAGCCGGAAATGTCGGAAAAGCCAGAAAAGCCGGAACTACCAGGACTGCCAGAACTGCCAGGAACAACCGGAATTGTCGGAACTGCCGAGAACAACCGAAACTACTAGAACTGCCGAAACAGCTAGAGCATCTGTCTCAGAAGGAGAGCAGCATGCAAGGGACAACTAACTAACATTGGGACAGTTGTATGGTACTTAGCAGCAAATACACCAAGCATGCAATGTTACAGCTAGCATGCAAGGGACAACTAGCATGCAACAACAAGCATGCTAAGGACAACAAGCATCCTAGGGACAACAAGCAAGCAAGGTGCAGCCAACACATAGGTCAGGATGGCAACATGGTGCAACAATGGCACATAATGCAGTATAGTGATGGGTACAATCATGATTAATGAAGCATGATGAGACGCAGCATAGTGATGATGGGTGCAGCATGGTGCAGCGTGGTGAGGTGCAGCAGATGACGAAATGCAGCACAACGATAGGTGAAAGAGTCACCTTGGAGAATTAGTTGAAGCAGCATGTCTTCAACTGATCTCATGTATCATCTTTTTAGAGATAATTTATGCTCTTATCTAGATAGGTCAAAGTGTTGACTTCTGTTGTAAACGTACTATCTCTCTCTCTCTTTGCTGAACTATTGAAGAACATATAAGAATAATTGATCAAGGGTTTCCCCACATTAGGGTTTGTCCCTGGCTAGCGCCACATCTTGTGTCCTCTTGTCTTGGCTTGTCTTCTACGATTTATGTTTATGTTCTATCTGCAGTTTACTTTAATGTTGATGTGATTGCTAATCTGGAAAAGATATGGTGCTAACTGTGAAAATTGAAATAAATTGCTCTAAGCATAGAACATACCTAAAATTAACACTCTATGAGCACTTACATCTTCTTTTTCCTCCACCCTTATGTAACCATTAGTGTCCTCAGCTTTGGTTTTGATTTCTTTTGGAATGTTTGTCCTCTTGATCTCTTTTGCCTTTTTTTCGAAAATGACTACCTGTTGAGATATTTGTGAATCCACCTGAGTTGCTTTAGAGATTATCACTTCCTTGTTTGCTACCATTGATTCTTTCATGGTTTGCCATGTTGTCTTCATGCTTTCCCATTCGTGTTTTCTTGTCTCTAAAGTCCCTTGTAGCATTGTTACTTGCTCTTTTAGAATCCTATTACCTTCCATTAAAGATCGACTTGCAAGTGTAATCTCTGAAATTTTGTGGTCCATTTCCTGTTCTTTGGTTTCCAAAATTTTCAGTCTTGCCCTGGCCTTCATCAGTTCCTAGACATAGAGATCTGATGACCAAGTAAGAAGTGTAGATGTGGGACTGTAAATGATTGACTATTTTTTATTTTTGATGCTCTTATTTTTGCTACTCTTATTTGTTTTCTTTTTCTGTAACTATTTCTTCTTCTTTGTTCCCATTTAAAGCGAGCAAGTTTGCGCTTTAAAATGTCCCAATATTGTTTTGCATTTACCCAAATCCCCTTCTTGTTTTGTTTGCTAAAGTAATTTTGACTTGGCCTAACCATCGTTTTCCATTTTGGGATGTAAATTTAAGTGAAGGTTCGTCGGAATAAGGGGCACTAATACTGAAATTTAACTTCAATGTATAGTATTTTGAAGTTGGGACTTTAACACATTGCACTTGTGAACTGTATATATCCATTAAAGGCGTTTGCGCTGAAAACCCTAGTGTATTCTTCTCTGTAGGGAAGTGTTGCATTCTCTGTATTATTCTTTGATAACTTATAAACTAATGAAGTCTGTCTGTATATATCTGTTGAAGTCGTTTACGCTGAAAACCCTGGCGTATTCTTCTTTGTATTCTCTATAGGGAAGTGTGGAACTTAGAAATGCAAGAGCCTAATAGTTGGACCCTCTACCAAAGACTTTTATGATGCAGAACAAAATGCTCTGAACAGTCGCTTGCAACCACCACAGTGTAAAAGAAGGTGAAGGAGGAAGGAGTGACCAACTGTTGTATATAGATTCAACTGAGATTCAAGCTCTGTTGATAACTTGTGAACTAATAAACCCTGTCTGTATATATCCATTGAAGTCGTTTGCTAAAAAACCCTGGAGTATTCTTCTCTGTATTCTCTGAAATATTATACTATTGTTTCACAATTTACTATTCTCTAAAAGGGGTGAAAAAATCGAGATAGAGAAGAATACCTGTGATGGAGAGAATGCATGTGCAATTGATGGAGAACCCACAAAATGCTTAGTCTTGGAATGGTTGCATTTTTACAGTGACACGCTCACAAAACAAGCTAGTAAGATAGTTTTTGTAGCTTCTATAGTTTCTGCGAGCTTCTGTAGTTTCTGTAGAAGTGCCCTTTTGAATGATTTCATTTAATGTTTGATATTATAACGCCAATGCATTCTTCTTCTTATCTCAAAAGGCGGAATTTTCCAGTGGATAAATGGGACAACAAATTGTTTATATGAGTTGTCCTAAGATGGAATTGTTGCCAATTTTAACACATATACATATTGCAACTGTATTTATAAAATGTCAATATTAAAGCACATTAAATAAAATATGTACTAAACAACTTAGTGTCAATGATAACCAAGATACTTAAAAGGTGGTATCAATGTAGAAAGAAAGAAATTATTTTAACATCCACGAGGCTAAAGATAGCCTATGGGACAGGTTGTTTCTTCATCTGCTTGATGTATTCAGTCCTTTTTCTGCGAAGCTTCACAATAAATGCTCCCAGCTTCTCAACAAATCCCTCACTAAATAGATTATCCCAAGAGCTAGTTGCTAGCATATCTGCATAACTTTCCCTGTTATCTTTGAAGGCCTCACATTCTAAAATGAAATGTTTTTCTGTTTCCACTTTTCCGAAAGAACAAAAAATGCATACCCTTTCCTCCCACACTTCCTTTGGCCTTTTCCAGCGCCCTGTTTCACAACGAAGTTGATGAGAATTAGTCATTAACTGAGCAATAAGAATTTTGGCTCTCCAAGAAATATTGGCCTCTATGTATGCTTTTGGTTGATGATTGTGAGTGGGATTAAACACTTCATTATAGAAATTTTTCTTTTTTCCTAACTCCTTATCTCAAGTACGTTTGTGGAACTTTTCCATAACAAAAGCTTTTATCTCTTCGTTGTTTATGGGACACGCATTCAAGCAAATACCCCATTTACTAAACCATTTGTTGTTTTGTTGCATCCAAGTTTTTTTGCTCTTGCATAATCTATCATTAAAGACAACCTTAGGCCATCTACCCTCTTCCATTTGCTCATTCTTTTTTAAATACCTTATGACTCGCACCATATCAATTGCTTCAATAGGAGCAGTCCATGTTTCATTTAACAAGATATCATAAGGAACTGCACTTTTAATCTTAAATTTGTTTGTAATCAAACGCTTCTGAATTTTCTCAATTTGTCTACACTGCATGTCAGAGGTACTGCTAGCCCACAGTTCACAACCATAGAGAATCCCCAGAATCACTAGAAGCCCATAAAGAGTTTGAGTGTTCTTTCATTCCCATAACTTTGCCTCTCTACACCTATTTTGAAAAGCATAAAATGTTTTCCAACCCCCCAAAGTTCTTTTCTTTCTACAACCATTCCAGCTTAGATTTTTGTTGAAGTCAATCCCGAGGTATTTGTAATCCGTAACTTCTTCCAGAATGTTGTCTTCAAAGTAGAACTTATGCTGGTTATGTTTTCTTTTTTAAGAGAAGACCACTAGTTTCGTTTTGCTGATATTAACTTGCATCCCCACACTTCTACAAAAATGCTCAAGGGATAGTAAGTGCTCTTGCAAACCAAGAGCCGGTTTAGCAATCAGAATAAGGTCATCTGCATAAATTCTCGAGAAACATTTCCAGAACATAACATTAGCGTTTTGAATGGCATGCAAATTTATTCAAATGTTTAATATAGCATTAAATTTTACGGATTGATTTAAAATTATGTTCATGGAAAGATAAATGTTACCTGTGCTGAAAGAAAAACGAAAACCCTCGAAACCCTACTCGCTATTGCATGCCCTATGCTCTGGAAAGCTCGTGGTGCATATTGTTTAATGTTCAGATCATGATTTCCTTGGTTGCTGATAAAAAAAATAGCACCAATACCCAACCCTACTTCTCACATTGACTTTAATGTGCTTGACAGCATACATATAGCAAGGAAATTTGTGACAAAGGCGTCCCTGGATGAGTCGTGATGCACTTGGCCCTGTCAATCTTCACACGGGGTTTCTACTGTGAGCTTAAGACAAACGTGGTCGAAAACACGACGAAGAGAGTCAATCCGCGAGAAGGTCCCTTCGCGCAGAGAATGGCTTCCTGCATGCAATGAGAATGGATAAGTCGGTTCACAGAATTCCTGCGTGGAGTTCTGATCGGCCTAAAGAGAGGTGCCGCGGGGTGGCTCTGAGCAGTGAGTGGGGAGCAGCCGAGTTTTTCTTTTCGATTTTTTTAATGGATATCCGAGACAAATTCTATGCGAGCTTCGGATCTATACTCAGCCTCTCTTTTCTTCGGCCTTGGCCTTGGTGCGAATAATTCCACTTACATGAAATAACTGAATTCTTTGGTTCTTTGTAATCCGAAGTTGAACATTAATAAATTTATATAATATATTTAATAATAAATAATATAAAGGTTAATTCCACTGACATGAAATAATTGAATCCTTCGCTGTTTTGTACAACCGAAGTTGAACCATTAATGAATTTATATAATAAATTTAATAATTTAATAAATAAATAAAATAAAGGTTATAGTGTTGATTGGGGTTATCGATCCGGGTGGTTGGGTAGAATGCTCTTATTTCCTTATCAAGGTTCAATTCTATAGTAAGTTCAATTATATGTTAATGATATGAAATATTGTTGTAATGACTAAGTATAATAGCAAGAGAATTATTTTTGAAGTGAACTCGTTGATTTTCTACTTAAGAAATTTTATTGAATCCAATTGAATCTAGGATTAGATAAGAGTATGCAAACATAAATTTTACAAGTGCAAACAATACTACTAACTAGAATTGTTAATTGGATCTATGTTAATTCTCTGCATTATAATATTTGATCTTGCATGTTCTACATAGCTTTAGACTTGAGAGTAGAAAATGCCATTAAATAAGCGGGTGGGTAATTTGCCACACTGGTAATGCTGGAGTCAAAACTTGAGCAAAACCCCAATTCAGAACTAGATAGCAAGAGTCAAAGCTTGAGCCATTGCCCGAGCTAGAACTAAAGCGACCCCAAGTTAAATCCCTTGAAGATGAAGATGAAAAGAGTTGTTCAATTCCATCAACATTGAGGAGGAAAGCCTGATGTGTAATTAAAATATAGTAAGGGAGATCGAAGATGAACCCTCGCCTTGTCGAATGAAGAAATTACACACTGTATCTAATTATATTGTGTGGAGAAAAGGGGTAGCGAGATGTCTATGTCCATGTGGAGACTTAGGAGCAGATATCATTTGTCAGGTAGGAATCTGTGTTGAGTCTGCTCTGCTACGCAATTGCAAATAGAATTTCAAATTCTCCTCTATTACGACTCAATGGAAGGAGAAATCTCCATCTGTCGCATGATTTTTCCTCTTTTAACAAAGGTTTTTTAAGGGGTAAGTTTTGGTGTCTACGGTGGTAGATGCTTGTGTTTCTTCTAACCAACATCAACCATGAACCAACCAATAATAACATAAACAACATTCACAAAATTGCATAGAACATCACAACGCTGCAGAGTATTGAATAACAAACCATAAATTGTATTGTATCCATCTAACAAACAAAACCCTAGAAGCACATGCCCATGACTTTTGCAAAGATATAAACCCAAAGCCAAACAAAAAGACTACATTTGCAGCTTGAGGTCATTCACTAATCAAAACTAGAACCAGTAACACTTTTAAGTGAGCCACAGAGCCAAACTCAACGAACTCTACACGGCAGAACAAGGGCGAAAACCACTTGACAATGGAAACTGAGGGATAGATATGAAAATTGTTAATGAAAATAAAAGAGAGAAACCCAGGTACTTGATGCTCAACACCTCCTCCTCCCTCGCTCTCGCGCCGAAGGCCTTCCGAACACACCTCAATAAGGAAAATAAAAATAAAAATAAAAATATTTCGAAAACACTCTCGAATCAGAACCAAGAAAGGGCCTTGGAGGGAGTAGAATTGGAAGCGAGCAAGCCATAGGGAGGAGAAAGAAGGGTCGTATATAGCGTCTATTGCTCCTTTATCTTCAAGCCCGCCTCACTTACTGACAACTTACATATAATAATAATAGAAGGAGTTATATCTTTATATACCTTATTAACAAATAAGATATTATCTCTTTCCTAACCAGCCCGCTTTATGTCTTCCCCACGAAGTGGTTATTCATTTATGTAACATGTTCTCTTTCCCATGTGCGAAGGAAGCTTTTGGTGATTTTGAGACAATTCCTTCATTTTGTGATCCCGTTTCTCGAAAGGAAATGGGCATCTGGAAGGCTTGACTGACCATATAGAGGGAGGGAGGGATGGTAAATGAACAAATTGAGGGTGGTGTAGCTAAAACAAAATATCTATAAAAGAACGAATTGGGTGTGACTTGGAGTCAAAAAACAAGTATCTATAAAATATTTCTTTCGAAAAATATATATATATATATATATATATATAGAGAGAGAGAGAGAAGAGAGAGATAATATTATATATATAAATATATATATATATAATATATAAATATATATAATATAAATATATATATAAATATATATATATATATTTAATATTTATTATTTAAGTTTTTGGATAGTTAATTTTTATAACTCTATTATAACATTAATAGCTTTAATCAATGCATGGCTTCTTTTGATGTTGGATTTTTGGAAAGTGATGGAGAGGCTTCTTAGGGTTTTGTGTGGTTATAGAGTTGAGGGATGTGTCACTATCAAGATATTACAAGCTATGGACACAATTGATGGCCTTTAGCGTGGCATGGTCGTGCCCAATATTGCACAGGTCCATGGTTCAGAAACTCACGAACTTACACAAGGGGCGTTTTGGCTTTCCCTATGTTGTGATGCATTATAAACGTTGTTGAAAGACACGAGTCTGACTCTCAATAGCTTCCCTCTGTCGGGGCTCTTTTTATGGATGTTATTTTTCACCAAAGCAACGGAATACCTATAAACATATGTTGTGTAGATCTAGTGTGGATGCAGTAGGGGAGGCCATTGTTTTGAAAGTATGAATACATTCTATTTTTATCTTAGGTTTCCATTGAGAACTCTACTTGGTGTATTTGGCAATGCGGGATGGAGAAGTTTACTTTTGTTTTGTTCTCCTATCTACATACATTACTCTGTTTTGGTCGATGATCAGGTAGTGGATGTAAAAGATCCCTCTTTGTATCATGTGGGCATTCATATGGGTGTGCCAAAGCTCATGAAATTTGGTGGATCTGGCTCTTATAGGGTTATAAACCTACATAAAAAGGAAACATGCCCTCCCTAGATGGTGCCTTACATCCCTCAGATTCGAGGGGAATCATATTTTTCGAGTGCAGTAATTGTGATTAGGCAGAGTCCTTCAACACTTAATTGTCAACACGGGGGGTTTCGTAAACTTAGAGACGAAGCACAGGAAATGCCAAAAATGATATGAACTTTTCCTAACTCTATTCCTAATTCCTTAATTGTAATCTTGTAGAATCAAAAAGAAAAGATCGCCCAACAATTTACACCAAAGAAATTCTAGTACTGGAATGTGAAAGAAAGTGTAGAAATTTTGAATAATATGACACATATTCACAGAGATTATCCCGATTATACACTATTGCGGAATACATGCATAATACATAACCTCCTCTACATTGATCATCAATTTACAGAAGCAGAAACAATAACATGCGCACAT
>APFE031073443.1:3112-31615 GCA_000404065.3 Pinus taeda | reverse complement strand
ATCCCATTATATGCAATTTGATAGTTGATTTTTAAAAACATTGCAATGTCTCAAGTTGTCTTAGGCTAAGATTTTATAATTGCTATACATTTAGCATTAAAAAAAATTACTCTTGCTATAATAACTCTTTCATTCATGTGTTCATTTTTAAAGTTGTTTTAGTCATAAAATTTTTCCATCATGTCATGCTTGAAATATTTTGAAAACTTAAGATTGTTTGTAGTCATAATCTTTGATTTTAATTCTATGGTTGACAAATTGTTAAGATTTTAATGTTTTTCTAAGTCATAATATTTTATCTTTAATGTTACGGTTGAAAAAAGTTATAAATATTTATTATTTGCACTGAAAATTATTGGAATTTTAAGGTTTTTCAAAGAAGTGATATTTTAAAGTTAATGTCATGCTTAAAAATCATTGGCATTTTAAGGCTTTTCAAAGACGTGATATTTTATCATTAATATCATGATTGAAAATCGTTGGAAATTTAAAGTTTTTCAAAGTCATGATATTTTATTTTTAATGTCATTATTAAAAAATGTTGAAAATGTACCTTGAAAAAAAAAGGCGTTATTCTCGCATCAACACTTTTTGATTTCAAGGTGTTTTTTGCACCAAACAAAATGGCTTTTATTGTTTTTTACTATTATTTTCAAACAATATTGAAAATTTACTCTGAAAGAAATGGAGATGTAGAATCAAAATTTTTTATTTTTGGGTTGTTTTTCATGTTTTTTTTGGGATTTGTGGGATCAAGTACCCATTTTGAGGTAATAGTTCTCTTCTGATCAGTATCTATGTTTTTATTGAGTGCCTATATATAGGCCTCATTTTTTTAAATTAAGGGGGGGAAAAATCTTGGGCTATAGGGAAACATTGTCCAAAAATTTGGTGAATTGTCGAGAGGTCTTGAAACAATTCTAAGGAAGAATTTTGCGGTAACTCTTGGGTTTTATGTACCTCCTTATCATGCATTTTCCCATAACCACTTCATATTTTTAATTTCTCTACATATGAATACAATTTTATGCAATTTTCATGGCATTTTGAGTTATGAACCTAATATGTTATGTGAATTGTATGGGAATATTTAACTGAAATAATTTTTGGCATCAGTATGATGGTTTATTTTGGTTTTACAACATTTATCAAGGTTGTTTGAAGAGTATCCTGACTTCTTTGATATTTCTTACAACGGTTTTACAAGAAATGGATGTTTTTTTTTGTGCACTCTAATGGGTGAGTTCTTAATTGCGCATCTACCCACCAGGTATTGAATGATTAAAGGAATTTTTAATTGCTCCTTTAAAGTGGGTAGGATATGTTCTTCATTTTCCCTCCTTTTTCCATGTTTTAAACTCTTCATGTCAAACCCAAGGGTTATGAACGTTGAATGCTCCAACTTAGAATAAGTTGAAATGCAACCCAACAAAATACATTTAAGGTTTGATAGTTTTTACATTAACCCAGAATCCTGGGCAAATAGATTTATAATTTGACGCAAATCTTAGCTAAATTTGAAGATATCCATGCATAGTTTTGGAACTTTCTTAAGGAACATATGATGAATGTTAAATGTAAATGATGATTAACTTTTTCAAGATAATTATGATATTAATTCTACTTGATTCAATCATCTACATTTAATATAGAGAAATTTACATCGGCATGGATATTTTATTTAATGGCTCTAGTGAATTCTTCATGTTCGTTACTTTCTTGTGATGCATCATAGGAGGAAATAAGGTACATGAAATTTAAAACTTTTACTAGAATATGTAACTTTAATTAGGTTCAAAAAATAACTACACATTCATTTTACAACAACAAAAGAACAATATAAATATATGATCTTATTTTCTTGTATTTTGATTCATCTACAACTTTGGATCGACTCTCATGCCATGAACCAATAAGTTAGAACATTGAAACTAAGGGTTAGGAAAACACATTGAACAAACATGTAATAATAATAGGAGGCCATAGAGGTTGACTTAAATAAAATACCTTAAAAATATAGCAGCGAGTAATATTGCACTTAGATGTTCCCCAACTCTTTGTTACAACATAGTGTAGTGTGACTCTAGGGCCCCAACATCTCATGGCGTTGTTGCCAAGGATGATTTGAATTAGTTCCCTAGGAAGAATGACATTTATTCACATCTTTGTGGTTAATAAATTATGAAATCATTCATTGTGATTTCCACTTAGTGACTCCACTATTTGAAACTCTTATTGCTAACCCATACCTCATAGTCATCGTACTCACCACTCATTACAATGACAAACCAACCAACTGTGAACTATGATAGACTCGTTATACATATTGCACTCATTATACATACTTGTGTCAAATTTATTTCATTGCATCACACATTCCATAATCTACACATGCACACTATGGCTTCGTAAAGAAGACACACCCAGAGTAACCCGGATAAGAATCACATACTTCCTCTCTGTGACCCTAAGCATTTTTTTTACACTTCAAACCAATGTGACAAAACATTACAGGTAGGACCCTCTGGAAGTCAAATAGAAACTATTCCATCTTCACCCTTTTCAATAGTGATTCAACAATTACCTTGTTTTGAGGCTATTCAGATGAATACCATACAGTCACAAATAGTACTTGAACCTCCTAAAGTATACATTCCCAAACATAAATTTGAAAAGGTGAATCCTCAAATTGTGGAAAGGACTAGAACCCCAATATCACCCATAGCTAGAGACATAATTGTACAACACATCATGGTCAGACAAGGTTAACTCCATAACTAATTGAATCCCCGTAACCACCCCTTGGCTTCAGTAATATAATTATATGCCTCTCTAGCTCTACCTTAGGTATTACAGGATATGCCTAAGAATTATTTGAAGTTGTTGCCTAGGTTTAGTGGTGAAAAGAAAGGGACTATTGAGGAACATATGAGCACATTCCAAGACTTTACTGAAAAATTTATGGTAGAGGATGAGGATGTGTTCATGAGGCCATTTGTACAAATCCTCAAGGGGGATGTACGAAAATGGTTTCGCACTCTCCCTAAAAATTCATTGCACTCATGGGATGACATAGAAAGAAAATTTTGCTCGGAATGGGGTGAAAAGAAATATTTTCATTATTATCTCACAAAATTTTTTGCGGTGAAAAAGAAATCAATGAAAAACATGGAATAATTTATGAAGCAATTCAATAAGCTCTACAAAAAAATCTCGAAAGAGATTGAACCTACTCCCATAGTTGAGATGGTTAACTATGTGCCTGCATTCTAACTATATTTCTTCATCATGTTGAGAGAAAGACGACCTAGAAACTTGACTAGCATGCAATTAGACTCAGCTAAGATAGAGGGAAATTGAACTGCGGCGGGAAAACGGGTGGAAGGTACCAATGAGAATTACGATACTAAGAAGGAGATGGGAAAAAATAGAGATAAGGGTGAGAAGAAAATAAAGGAAGAACTTGATCATCCCACCTACAATAAGGACCCATCGGAAGAAAAGATTGAGGAAATGAATAGGTTGATTAGGAATCTATCAAAAAAAATTGTCGAGGTTGAGTCAAAGGGATCAAGTAATAATCTAAACCAACATCCCCATAATCCCTTTTTCTTTCTGAAGTCATTCAATCCACAACAGATGAATAGTGATAGAAGGCCTAAAGAGAAACCAATACAACCTCCATTGAGGAGGGAGCTCAACTTACATATAGACAAGTACCCTAAGGAATACATTTAAGATGAAAATATCAATTGGATAGGTGACCAAAATCCCACCTTCTACATCACTAAGGTTGACTACGCAAACTCTTTGTGAACGTAGGAGAGCTATGAGTCATATGATGACTATGAGATACCACCCTCTCAATATCAGAGAATAACTAACTATGTGATGGCGGAAATTAGAAGAAACTACAACCTATGAGTTAGGGTGGGTGGACTAGCCAGGGCGAGTCATAAAAATAAGTCATCCATACCATTATAGGATCTCAAGCCTACTTAGGAGACTAATCTCCCATGTCCTAAAGTTCCAAAGAAAGTGTAAGGGTTACCAGCTAGGAAAGTAAACAATATTTAGGATCAAGTACCAAACTCAACTCACAAAGTTGAAGAGTAAAGAGAAATCATTCCCACAAAATTATGACTCAACCATTCAAGGAAGAAAAATGAAGAATAGTCTCACTTTTCAACCTTGAATAGGAATTAAGCAAGATGAAAGTCCATGACCCTCTCTTAGAATTAGCACAAAACCTGACATGCCAACAACTCATACACATAGAAACTTTTAGGGGCAAAATTTCTCCCATGAGCGAAATTAGAGGGTTATTTATTTTTGTTGGGTGAATTTTTTACGAATCAAGTTTTGAATATGCATCACCCAATATTTATTAAAAAAATAGTTGTAAACCATTGGCCCATGGGAATTTGATGGGGAGTGTTTATAAAATTATTTCGTCTTGTAAAATTCAAACTACATTCTCCCATTCGCCATATTTTTATGGTAATGGAAAGTATCAAGATATATTTCACCCTATTTTTATGGGAATACCAATTATTTGGATTTGTTTCTCCTTGTGGAATTTATTTTCACTATATTATATTTTTCTAATAACCCAAAACTGTTAGAATTTGCTATTTTCCTAGTAAAATTCAAACTACATTCTCTCATTTGCCCTATTTTATGGTAATGGGAAGTATCAAGATATATTTGACCTTATTTTTATTGGAATACCAATTAATTGGATTTTTTTCTCCTCATGGAATTTATTTTCACTTTGTTTTATTTTTCTATTAACCCAAAATGTTGAATTTTTTTTTTACCAGAAATATATCCCACACTTCATGGAATGTGGAATCATGAGTTTATAGGAATTGGGGGTTTATATGAAAGCCATTTTGTGACTATTTAAAGAACCATTGTAATGGAGAGATGAGTTTGTCAATTCTTCCATGTTGCTTTGACATCTAGTGAACATAGTTATTCGACTATTTGTGTTTAAACTTGGTAAGATGTCACCCACATCGGCTTTCTTTAAATGTTCAAATGGAGAAACTATCCAACATAAAAATATGAATATGATTATTACAATTTTACTTTCTTTCTTTTTCCCTAGATAAACTATTATAAATTTTTCTTATTGTAATAGTAGAGACTATCAATAAAGCTCTATATAAATAGTAGAGGATGTACCATCTTTTTATATTTTTACATATCTATATTGAAAATTTGTTTCATTTAATAAATCATTTAGCACTTTATATAAAAGAGAGATTTGATTTTATAACCCTAAAATAATATGGTTGTAAGATAGAGTTAATTGTAGACGTCATGACATTCACTATTGAAGCTATCAAAAATATTCAAGGAATCAATAAAATAATATCCCAGTGAAGATTTTTGTGGGAGTTCACAAATTACTTTAACATGGACACTCCAGGACATTCAATGGGTTTGATCCACCATATATCATGAAAGGGTATTTTTTCTCATAATTGTAGAAATCTCTCATTTCTAATTCAACTAGCTATAAATGATGGCAGTGAGGGTGGGGGAGCTATATTCCAATGTAGATATAAAACTACCAACTTGTAATGTCTCACTTTTACTTACCTTAGAATTTTTAAAAAGGTTACAAAACAGTTAGTTTCCACATGTTGAGATTCACATTAACTCATTTTCATGCAGCTTTAAAGGTTGAAAATCACCTACAGAAATAATAATCTCTAAATTCCTTTAATTTTACATCCACCTTTGCGTTTTTCTAGAGTGTAATAGTTTTATGTTATGTTTAAAAGCTTATTCTTTTAAGGTATATATTATAAATATTAGATCTTTAAAGTCTTGCAACATAGGTTGTGAATATTTCTCCTTCACTACATAGAAACATTCTATTGCTAAATGTTTGTAGTTTTTGCGTAAAATTGTGTATAGGAATTAAATAAAATATTAATCAACATTTTATATATATATATATATATATATATATATATTATATATATTATATATATAATATAAACCGTTTTTAACAAAACATTATGAGAGATACTAAAGTCTGTGCATTGGAATAAAAAATAAAGTATTTTATGTATTGATTTTTTTGGTGGAGATGAAGTGGGGGCAAATTCTCATTCACTTTCTTTCTATTGAAAGGTAGACTGGACTATGTTTTTTGGTATAATTTAGATGAATTCGTTTACAATTAAAATGTTAGGTTTTGTCCACTTACAATTATATAAATATGTCAAATATATATAATTAAAACATTGTAGTCTACTATTGGAATATCTTAAAATGAATTTTGATGTAAAGATTGTAAATGGATTTTGATGCAAAATTATAACAACACCTGAGCCTGCAGTTTTCTTAATCAATTCACTTGTTCCATTTCATTTTATTGCATTGTATTTGAAAGAAAAAACTATTTATTGCTCATAGTAATGGGCAATAATATTAGTGATTTGTTTTATTAATTTTGGTATTATTATTATTATTATTTACACTACTTTGAGCAAAGAAGCAAGTGTTTCACTATTTTTCTCATTTAAAATAATAAATTTTATAATTTGAAAATATTAGTACGGTAACTTTCTTTGCTAAATATTAATTAAATAACCTCATCTTTTTAGTGATATTCCAATTAAAAAAAACTATAATAGATCCAAATTTTTCATCATCTTCTAATGACTTGTCTAATTTTAATTTGTATTATATCATTAGTTAAAAAATAATATTTGCAACATATTATTAATTATTTTATAATTAAAAACAAGTGTATAAAGATGAAATTAAAAAAAAAATAATAATATAGTTTACATTTTGATTAGATTCAATTTTTTTATAACATAAATAATAATATATATATATATATTAATATATAATCAACAATATTTACTTTATTAAATTAGAACATACAACAAATACCTTAAAAAAATATTCATGATTAAAAATATGATTATATGACTACCACCAATTAAAAAAAATGTATTATCTTCTAAGTCAAAGTGGAAAGAGATACAATTAACATTCAATGTTATATATAATATATATATAAATAAAAAAAATTAAAACATTATTAGTTTTACAAAAACCTTTAAATCTATTTTATTTTCCTCTAACAAAAATTTCCATAACACTAATAAATCGCTCAAATTCATATAAACATATAATGCTTAAAGAATAATGAATGTACATATACAATGAAAGTATTTCATTATGATAGAAAATACTTTCATTATGATAGACAATTAATTAATGTAAGATATAATGTCTATATTTAATATCTTTAAATTTTTACCTAAATACACTCAATATTATTATAATGGTATTTTTATATAACTCAAAATATTATTTTGACTTTCTAACCAATTATTATATAGCTCCAATATAAAATAAAATATAAGTATACTTTCCCTATATATATATAATATAAATATATATAGATAAATATATATATAATAATTTATTAAATTTTGTTTAAAAATATTTTATAGAAAAGAGTATTTATTTTAATTTATGTTTTAAATGCTATATATATAATATAAAGATTCTATCAATGGTGGGTAAATATAAAATAAATACACAACAAAAAATAAATGTTGTATTATTTATTTTATTAATTATTTATAATGAAATATATTTTTAAATATTATTTGTTATTATTTTTATAGATGTATTTTTTTATAATAGGGTTCTTTTAATTTTGAACTAATTATAAGTAGCTATTTGGTAAAACAATTTGACCTACACTAATTTTTAGTACTAGTCACAATAAGGGTTTGAGATTTATTTCAAAAAAATAACTCCTAACCAACCTAATTGCCTCCCAAATGCCACTAAGCCAACCCTACTACAACTCACAAAGTGGAGAAAATGCTCCTAAAAATGAGCAAGCCCAAAACTTGAAACAAGTGGGTAGGGAAAAAATGTCACATAGATTAATGTTCCTTTGAACTTTTCCAAGATGTTTCACTGATCTCACCAAGTGCTAAAATATAAATTATGAAGGTGTTTAACACTTTGAATATAACATCACTAACTTAACCACCAACACACTATGTTGAGAAATAACACTATTTACAATTACTTTGCAATGTTTTATAATTTAGTGAAAAATCGCCAAGATTTAAAAGAAAATTATAAATCAATAAAAGATTCACCAAAAAATTATATATATACATATTATATAATTGAAAAAATAAAATGTATACTTTCAAATGTACCATAGGGATTTGCCCATTTATTATACATATAATTTCGGGGGGTTTCTTAAAATTTTCCTTACTCATACAGAAACTTATAACCCCTTCAAAGAAAATCTTCCACAATGATACTCTGAACAACCAAGAGGACCTTTTGTATGTGGATTTTGGATCTCACGTGGAAAAATAGGACGATGATAGTCCTCCTTTTTATATCACCTTGAATGTCTGCAATAAGCCACTGCACAAATGTATGTTGGATTCAAGGGAATCTCACAACCTCATCCCCAAGTCATTCATGGTGGAATTAGGATTGGATATCACTAAAACATACCACGAACTCTACTCCTTGATTCTTGAAGATTGAAATGCCTTGGCCTCATTAAAAAATTGGTGGTATCCCTTACTTAGATATCAAACAAGAGTCTAGTCATGGATATAGTAGTAGTTGCCATCCCTGATTCCTATGACATGTTTCTTTCTAGTTATTGGGTGGGAAAGTTAGGTGGTACCTTACAAATGGACCTATCATACTCCATGATACCATTTTTGAAGGCTAAGAGCAAAGAGTGTAGTAGGAGGCTAAACTCTTGTGTGTTATAAACGACACAAAGAAGTCCAAGAACCTACTTGGCTATGTTGTGGAAGATTCGATGGGTTGTTATAGCCTATCCATGAACCCAGAAATCATGATTGAAGCAAAACTACCTCCTAGTGAGATAGAACATACACAAGAATTGAACTCAATATAGAAGATGTTTTTTTATGGAGCATACTCCAAGGAAGAGACAGGAGCAAGAGTTATCCTCATGCCACCCACAAGACAAAATATATCAATTTCCTTTAAACTAGAATTTGATGCCACTAATAATGTTACTAACTATGAAGCATTAATTCTAGGATTGGAAACCACCGGGAAAATGGGAGTGAAAAACCTTGCGGTATTTGGTGATTTGGAGCTAGTAGTTCTACAAGTAAGAAAATATACACCACCAAGCACCCTTGAATGAGATCGTATCACAATGCAGTTTGGGATATTATTAAAAATTATTTTGATGCTTTTAACATTATAGTTGTGTGCAGAGAATATAACTAGCTTTTAAATTATTTGGAAATAGCGGCAAGCACCTTCAAACCACCTCCGGAGCCCCAACAAAAGTACAAAGTTGATATGTGGTAAAGCCTTCTATTCTAGATAACATCACACATTGGAAAGTTTTCAAATATGAACAATAATTATGAATATTCCCCGAATTAGTGGATGAATTTTATGTCATCAATATTGACTTTGAAGGAGAAACCCCTAAAACAGATCTAGAAAAGGAATATTCTCTAGATGACACCATCCAGTTTTTGAATCATATTGGAGGCCACAAAGTGATCCATCTCAAAACTTTCATCCCTAATGTATTGGTCCCATTGGAGCAGATATTTGATCACAATGACATGTAACCTATTGATCAAAATATCAAAGAACACAAATTTGGGACAGAAGAGAACCCACAAAGGTAAAAATTTCCAATTTTTGTCAAATCGCACACAAAAAGAGGTATGTTGATCTATTTAAACAATTTAAAGATGTTTTTGCATGGAGTTATGAAGATTTAAAAACTTATGATACTTCTATTATATAGCCTATAATACCTTTCAAAGAAAATGCTAATCCTTTTGTGCAAAAACTCAAAATGTTCAATCTAATCCTATTGCTAACAATAGAGAAAGAGATCATAAATTTACTAGATGGAAATATCCTTGTGCTGCTAAGATATTTTCAATGGGTAGCTAATCTAGTACCAGTTGGAAAAAGGATGGTGCTTTATGTGGACTTTAGAAATATGAATTGTTCACTGAAATATAAATCCACTCCCTAAGATGGATCATTTTCTACAAAAGGTTATAGGAACATCTAGAATACCAATGATGGATTATATTTCAAGCTATAATCAAATAGAAATGCACCCGGATGACAAAGACAAGATCACATTCACAACACCAAGAGGTACCTTTATGTATGAAAAATTGTCTTTTGGACTGATGAATGTGGGAGTGAACTTTCAAAGAGCTATGGGCATTGCCTTTGTCAACTAGAGACATTGGTTCATAGTCATTTAACTAGATGACATGATCGTGCTCTCAAAATCAAATGAAGATCAATTGGAGCATCTAAGGTAGACTTTCCTGAAGTGTAGGAAGTTTAGTCTATCACTCAATCCCAAGAATTCATTCTTTTCTCTACAAGAGGGGAAGTTGTTGTGACATATTGTCTTTAGAGAAGGTGCCATAATTGATTTGGAGCATGTAAAATCTATACCAAGGATCGGTCTACCCGAGAACAAGAAAGAAATTCAATCATTCCTGGGAAATATCAACTTCTTATGCAAGTTCATTTAAAACTCCATAGAGATCCTGAATCATATTATGAGCATGCTAAGAAATAATAGTGACATGAGATGGAGTTTAGAATCATGAGAATTATTCAATCAAATAAAGAGGTCTATCATGTAAGCTCCAGTCTTAGCAAGTCCTTATTTTTCAAAGGAGTTCTATATTTTCTCCTTTGCATTCGAACATTCTATTGTTGTCGTGTTGTTACAAATGAAGAAATAAGGCTATGAACACCCTACAACATTTTTCAGTCATGCCTTGAGGGATGTCGAATTGAAATACATCATTTTAGAAAAGTAGTCTTACACTATGGTAAAAGTTTTCAAGCCATTTCTAGAATATGTGTTACATTCCAAAATAATAGCATATTTTTCGTCTATGATAATAAAAGAAATACTTACAAAAATTGATAGTGATGGAAGAGGAGGTAAATGGAAAGCAAAGTTACAAGTGTATGACCTTGAAATAAAGCCAAACAATCTTGTTAAGGGCCAAGGATTAGCCAAATTACTCACCAAGTATAATCATGCTACTCTAGAAATGTGCACTAATGGAGTTTTTGCGATATGTGTGGACAGGATAATCCACAAGTTCCACCTTCTTTGGATGAAGACAATCCACAAGAACCTCTTCATCTTGGAAGAGAGAATCCATAAGAACCTCTCATTCTAGTAGGAAGGAATCCACAACAACCCTTCCCATCAGACAAAAGGAATCCACAAAAACCTTACTAAAGGACCTCTGAAAGTTCCAAAATTCCTCCTAGTACCAAAACATCATATTCTTCTTACAAAATTTGGAATGTCTTTCTAAACTACCTAAGGCAAAGTGTAGGTATATAAAATTGAAGGCAATCAAGTACTGCATTTTGGATGAAGGTATATATTGGAAAGATCTTGATGTCATCCCACTTACTTGTATCACTAAATACCAAGTATGAGAGATTATCTTAGATTTCCATAGAAGTGTGTGTGGAGGATGTCAAGCCTGGAAAGTCTCAGCCTCTAATATATTATGAGCAGGATATTATTAACCTTCCCTGTTCAAAGATACAAATCCTACTATTCAAGCTTACCCTGAATGTCAATTGTTTGCAGGGAACTAAAAGCTATATATGATCTCTACCATTAAAACAAATAAAATTTCAAGTTCCTTTTCAGTAGTGAGGATTGGATTTCATGGGAGAAATACATTTGAATACATGTGGTAAACAAAAATTCTTCTTTATAGCCACCAATTACTTCATTCATTGGGTAGAAGCCAGTCTAACCAACAGGGCCAATGAGAATGTCATCATAGCTTTCCCAGAGGATACAATTATCTCCATATTTGGATGCCCTAGGAGGCTAGTCACAAAAAACTCTCAGGCATTCAAATATTTTAACTTGATCCAGTTATGTCAATATTACAACACAAAGTTGGTGCATTTCACAACATATTATCCTCAAGGAAATGGATTCGAAAGATCATCAAAAAAGAATATAATAAGGGTCATTAAGAGAATGTTGGAAAAAAATAAAAGGAGTTGGGATGTTAATCTCAAATATGCTCTATGGTAAAAAATAATCAACATCAAAAGAGCTATAAGAACTTCACCTTATCATTTGGCGTATTGAACAAATGTCATTTTTCCCATGAACCTTACCTTTCCAATCATGAAGATGTTATAGGATGATGAGCCAAATACCAGTGCAATGAATAAGAGGATCTATCATATGATAAAAGTTAAACAACAAATAAAAAGAGCCTTAGGTAAATTTGAAACCCATTGTTAGGGCCTAAATCTACCTCAAGCCAAGAAAGGCAGGATCTAGGGTAACATCAAACCATGCTTAACCTGGTAGCTAGCCCTACCAGGTCGGGAGAGGGCTCTCTCCTTGTCAATCTCAGGAAAATATATCAAATGAGGCTTTAGATGACTGATGTAAAGACTAATTTTAGGCTATGTATATGTTCAGAGGAGTTTGAATGAATTTTATGTTGGTTTGCTGGGTCAAATGTGAAACGCAGATTTGGGTCCGGGGAATAGACTCAATTTTGCAGAGGTTGTTGTGGGTGAGGTAGGAAAATGCTTTAGTAATTTAAATTGAATGATATGGAGAGTCTTAGGGTTGGTGAGGAGTTGAATAGGGCATGAGAGTCTCAGGTATCCTCTTCAAACAGTAGAAAACATAAATAACGAAACAAACCCTAGGTAGAGCACTACAATTTCAATGATTTCTACCTTTATCCTTGATTCATTTAACTCAGCTAAAAAAGAGAGAAAATAGCATACATAAACACATGTAAAACTTGAATTACAGAAGAAGGCACTATACCAAATCAATTTGCCACAAGAATCTCACAAAAGGCTGCAAACCCTGGTCTATTTCTTTGCCAAACTACAAAGATGAATGTACAATGCTTCTCAAAGCTTTCACAGATGTCCAACCTTGACAAATGACTGAAAAAGTACTAGATATAGATAACAAACAACTCAGGCTAGGATTTAGTGGTTGAATTCATGAGTTTAGGAGTTGTTCCAACAAGATCTAAACTAAGAACTAAAAACTAGGCAATGGAACAACTTGCCTCTAAAATCTAGGAAACTGATTCATTTAGTTCAAAACTACCTTTTCATGATGTATCTAACTCCATGAGTGAAATTTTAGCATATTTACATCAAATTACATCAATTTACATCAAATTACATCATAATTTTGACTATGATAGAGATAAAAGGCAAAATGAGAAGAAACTAGGCGAAAAAACAATTTTTTTGGGTAAAAAGGTAAATTTTCCATCCTATGCGTCGTGCCTCTGTCCCTGTGCGTAGCGCCTTTTTGAAGCTGCTTTTGGAGGCCTTCTCATGCACCAAATTTGCTCCAAGTGGGCTTGTTGGAAGGGACTATCTGTATACCTTCCAGAACAGGTGGAATTTCTAAATTTGGAGTCTATTTGCCCCTCCAAAAGTGAGTTCTCCCAACACTCCTTCCTGTGTGGCCAAAAAGAGGCAGAAAGGGCATTTTTGAGGTGTTTTTGACCCTTTTGGAAGCTCAAAACTTGACAACATTTCTTGGCCATTTTTGGGCATTCATATTTTTTCCTCAAGAATCCAAAAATACTAAGTTTTCGTCCAAAGGAGGTCCCTAGCAAAAGTGTGCACCAGGTGGTGCGGCACATCAGGCAGAAAAACCTGTGTTTTGCTCCAAAAATTCAAAATTGGCAAAAAGTATCCCAAACTTCTTGAAATTTGGGCTGAGTGTCCTGCATCAAGTGCTATGTTGGGCTAAGGAAGCCTTAACCAAAATCTTGAGCTTGTCTTGCTCTTTCCTCTTCCTCAAAGCTTTCCTCAACTTGGCCTTCAAAATCCTAATTATTGCTTTGCAAACTTTATTTCTCGCCAAATAGTGATAGGCCATGTGCTTCAAATTTTTTTTCTCTTTTTTGGCCTTCTTCAACATCTTTTCCAAGTGCATGTTTACTTTTTCAAGCCAAGATTCAGAATTAACATCAATTTCTTATTCAAATAGTGTCAACTTGACTTTCCTCCTCTTAGCAGCTTGCCGATTTTCTCTTATGTTTTGGAGCTCCATGATGGTTTGTTGATCCTATAACTATTTGTTCCTCTACTCAAAATAGTTGATTATCCACTTGGTTCTTTCCAGGTTGAGAGACAAGTCATGAATGTCAGCTTGCTATTCCTGAATGATCTCCTTAAGTTTTGAGCTTTGGAAACCCAAATTGGTGTCATCAACCTAAATGAGAATGAAATCTCTCTCTTGACCTTCTGAAGGCCCCTCATCATGCAATGGATGCTTACCCTTGCCCTATACCTACTTTTCTATGGAAGGCAACAAGACCCCTTCCACCCCAGGTGGAGATAGTACTCGTTTTGTTGCTGCAAACAATTTCCTTGTGCCCTTTTGGTAAGTAACAAACACTGGCACATTGGTGGTTTGAGGCTCATGCATCTATTGCTAATGTGAAGGCTCTCCTGCCTCATGAAAAACTGGTGCGGGTACTTTAGAGCCTGTGAAGACCTCATGTGAAATGAAATCCTCCCATGAAACATTCAGTAAACTAAGCTGATGCAAAACCACAATTTTGATTAATGCAAAGTGATAGTGTTGCTATACTACTGATGAGGAGGTTTCCTTTGCACTAATGTGGTCATTTTCTTGATATTCTAGCATATGAAATAGAGGAGGTTCATTATCCTCACCCTAGTGAAATACATTAATAGTCTGATGTGGTAGGAATACAAGCAAGAAAATATGCCTTCACAACCGAAATATTTAATTATGAGCTTCATCAATGGAGCATATGCATCCTAAAGATACATGAAAGAGAAAACTCTACTATTCTGCCTCTGAAAACCAGCCTTGATATAAGGCTCATAATGTTCCCTCTCTACTAGTTGTCTCTTGTTCCATTGCTCACCCACATTAGGAATACATGCTGCTTCAGTTTTAGATTTCGGTGTCAAAGTGAATGTCACACCTGCCAAATTTACCTGACCATTGTGAGGATGGAGGAAAAACAATCTAGCTAGCTCATGATGGTATTTGACTCTTTCCACCATCTCACAAAATTGATAGCAGGACTAATGTTTGAAGCATGCTACAACCATTGGGCAAGCCATCAACTCAGCAAGTGTAGTGGGCTCCTCTCGGATATGTTTTCCACCCTTTTGAGGTCTCCTTGGTGCATGAATTTCTTTGGAGGAGCCACTTACTGTTTCTTCATTTCTATCATAAGAAGAATCTGACTCCATGTTTTCTAATGCTTGATTTTTCTTAGATGAGTATGAAGAGATTTTATAATGTCAATAGGTATTTGCTACTAAACAACAGGGATTGATGATACAGACTGTGAAGGGACTATGAATAAGGGGTTTTGGGATGTTGCTTGTAGGGTTATTTGAAATTGTAGGGTTTGGGGAATAATGTTTAGGGTTTTGGGTTATTAATTTTAGGGATAGGGGGAATAGGTGAGTGTGAGTGAAAAAGGGAAGGAGGAAAGAGGTGAATGAAATGGTATTGAGGGGAAGTGAAATGGCAGGGGTGAATAGGACAACAAAACCTGTAATTTGTAAACCCTAGGCAATTTTCTCAATACAACTGTGCAAGGAACTAGGGTTTAATTTTTTTATCTATTGAAACACTATAAACACTGATGGAAACTCATACATCAGCAATATGGGCATGTCAACTTGCTTGTGAAATGAAGAATTTGTGATTTGGGAGCTTTGGAGGAAGATTTGGATGATTTTTGAGCCTTGAAGACTGATGCGCCATGCACACTCGTAGGTGCATCGCACCAGTTAGAAACCCAATGCAAATTTTCCTTTGTGTGCACCGCGTAGGCCAAGCGCGTCACACCTTGACCCGAGTGTGCCACATCTCCAATTTTGCACTGTTTGGATGCAAAATCGCTCCATTGGCTTGAAAACATAATTTGCACTTGTTTTCTTCTCCTTTGGCATGCAAATGAGCTTCCTTTGACATGAAAACACTTTATATACCAATGATTTTGATTTTTCACTTATGAAAACCCACTTTCCTAATGTTTGTATTTCACTTGTTTTTTAAAACTCTGTTTGGGGAGTTTGTCTTACTTTTTTCCTTTGATGGACTAAATGTTTTGAAATTTTGACTCTTTTGTAGGGGAGGGAATGCAGGAGCTTGGAAAAGTGACCAGAGCTACATCTCGAAATTATTACATATAGGAAAAATGAAATTACATAAAATTTTGTACATAAAACATAAAAAAAACTATGTTTTTCCTCAAAATAGGGTTTTGAGGAAAAATCGATCACTGAGCATGTGATTATTGAAATTTTTGTTTTTGAGACTTTATTTGACCTCCTCATGCACCTGCTGACCATTATTGAGCTTTTACAAGACCTTAAGGACAAACCCTAGACCTAATGAGACCTAACACCCTAAAAATGACTTTTTGCAAATGTAAATAAAAAATGACTGTAAATGACCTGAAAATGGGCCAGCAGGTAAAGATCATGAGGAAGAAATTATAAAATGCCACTACCATCAGATGATCCATGACCCTAATGGAATGCAGCTAATCAGATGAGACACCTAAAATGCAATGCAACAGGAGAATTTTGATCACTGATGGAGGGATGAAGATACCGACACTAACATTGGCTCTAATGGGGATGGTAGCTCCTTGTAGGTGCCAACAACTACAGATCTCTATGAAAGTAAGCAGTTCCTTCATCCATTGGGCTATGGGTTCAATAACTTTGGCATACCAAAACCAATATCTTAACTCAAAATCGACTGAATTTCAGGACTGAAATCTGACTCAAGACTGACTTAATTTCAAGACTAAAATGCAACTGAAAACCATCTCAAAACTGATGCAAATAATTTAGACCAAACTGAAATCAAACCTTCAGTTTTATAGCCTTCACTTCGGGCCCCAAATTGAATGAATGATGACAGTACACACTTGCAATGAAGAAAATAAAATGGTATGTATAGTGATACATATGACAACAGAAAACATTTCAGAGATAGTACCATTTGAGTAGCCGACCATTGACCGGCCCACCTGGAAAATCTTCTCCATTCATTGTAGGAAAGCATTTTGGCCTTGATATGCAGCGATTTTGAATGGAACTTTCCATAGATTCTCGAACTTGCCATGCTTACCTTTGTCTTCGTTTCAAGCATCCCATTTTAGCACTATGTCTTCAATTTGAAACTTGTCCGCCTTTGCCTATTGATCATATATTTTCTTGATTCTCTCTTGCAACTTGAAGGTATTCTGAAAAACCTCCTCTCTAGTCTGCTGTAGATGGATCATTTGATTGATTCTTCACTGCAAATGATCTTCCTCGCCACCAGCTTCCTGTAGAAGTTTAACAACTAGGACTATGAGAGAGGTCAGGAACACCATGTCAACACCATACACAATCTCGAAAGGGGACATGCCAATTGACTTTTTCTGACTTACTCTATCTGCCAAAGTGCATTAACAAGTTTTTTGTGCCAACTCTTCTTGTTCATTTCCATCAGTTTTTTGATAATATTGACCAACGATTTATTTGAGGATTCCGCCAATCCATTACCTTGTGGATATTATGCAGTTCAGTGCCCCAAGGTAATTCGATATATATTACAAAAATCAATCATTCTTTTAGATTTAAAAGTTGCTGCATTATCTATAATCAACTTATTAGGACAACCAAAACATGACAAAATATTGTTTTCAAGAAACTGAATAATTACCGAATCAGTGGCCTACCTAGTGGGAATCACCTCAATCCATTTAGTGAAATAGTCTGTTGCTGTGAGGATCCACTTGTGCTGTGCTGAAGAAGTAGGATGGATCTCACCAATGAAATCTAAACCCCACCGCTGAAACAGAGCACTAACTTCAATCGGCTTGAGTGGTAAAGGCTATAATTTTCTCCTTCCTTGAAAAATATGAAACTTGTGGTAGCTTGTAATAGTTTTGTACACATCAGCAAAGAGGGTTGGCCAATAGTATCTCGCTCTCAAAATTTTATTGGCTGTTGTCTTCCAAAATAGATGACCTCCACAATCTCCCTTATGAAATTCATCCATGACCTGTTTTGCTTCATCCTCAACCAAACAATTTAGCAAGACACCACTGAGATCTTTCTAATAGAGTGCATTATTCATTATACAAAACTTGGCAACCTTTAATTTTAGGGTCGTACTTTTGTTCTTAGCCATTCTAGGTGGTGGTGAAAGATGTTAGAGCACATAAAAAATATCCGAATACCAAGGAGAAAGAAGAAACATTTCTGATACCTGAACAAGTGAACTTTCTTCATCTTCTTTGGACATAGCAACAATGAGATTAATGTCCAAGGCATGCAAATTAGACTCCGCCATTAGTTTGGCCAGGCCCTGCCCTTTGATGAGCTTTGTTAGTTTGATATCCACATCATATTCTAATAAAGCTGCAATCCATTTGCCTCATCTCCCTTCCAGATCTATTTGCACTAATACATCTTTAACAGCAGTGTTAGGAACATAAGCAAGGATGCGAGAATGCAGATATAGACTCGAAAATCTTTCAATGCCTTTACCAAAGAAAAATCTTGGTTTTCAATAATATTATACTTTAAAGCTACATCCCTTATGGTTCTGCTGAAAAAAGCAATTGGTTTCTCAAGCTAGTCTCTTTTCTACATTAAGACCACTGCCATAGTATGATCCAAAGCAAATGAAAACAAAATGAAATCTTGGGAATATCTGGGCTGATCAAAATGGGAGCTAAAGAAAGGGCCAACTTTACCAAATTGAAGGATTTGATGGCTTCCTCAGGCCACTTAACTACGCTATCTTTCTTTAACATGTTTGTGATTTCCCTCAAATGTTCTGCAAGATTTGGCACAAAACGATGTAAGAAATTCATCTTATTGTTGAATGCTTGGATCTCTTTTTTGGTTCGTGGAAAATCAATATTCTAAATGGCTCCCGCTCGAGCTGGATCGATGCGAATTCCCTCCTTATATATGATATGACTGAGAAGCTTGCCTTCATCCATGGCAAACAAACTCTTCTTTGGATTGAGAGATATGCCATATTTTCTACATAGCTGAAATAAAATCTTCAAATGATAAAGGTGCTCTTCATCAGAATTTGAAAAAACTATCGAATCATCAAGATAAATAACTAAAAATACATATTCTTCATTAGCAAATGCGATATCCATAGCCCGCTGAAAGGTCTCACCAGCATTCTTTAATCCGAATGGCATCTTGGGATAATGGAAAGTTCCCCACAGAGTGGTGAACACTGTTTTGTCCCTGTCATCCTCATGGACCGGAATTTGGTTATAACTGGAATACCCATCAAGTAGTGACATGCGGGATGATCCAACAACTCTTTGAAGTATGTGATCCATCTTGGGCAATGGATAGTTGTCTTTCAAAGACACCTTATTCAGATTTCTGAAATCAATACATAATCGAATCTCACCTATTTTATTGCGCACGAGCACCAAATTAGAAATCCAATTTGAAAATATTATGGGAACAATTATACCAGCTTTGTAGAATCGATTGACTTCCTTCTCTATTGAGGGCAATAGCTTTGGATTTATCCTTCTTAGCTTCTATCGAAATGGATTTTGATTTGGCTTGATCGGTATTATGTGTTGAATTATGCTCTTATCATATGCCTTCAAATCTGAATAGTCCCATGCAAATACATCAGTAAATGAAGATAATAAACTAATGTACTTTGCCTTTACCTGTGGAGGCAACGCCTTTGATAACTTCACCATTTTAGGATTTTCTATTGATCCAATATTCACATCATCAACTCCTTTCTCGTTGGCAGCAAGCTTGGTTTCCGGGCTACATCATCTTGATCAAACAACTCTTCTAAAGGTATTAGACCTTTAGGAATGGCATTGTTCTTCAGCTGCAAAACTTCCATCTAATTTACTACCATATCCGCTTCACCATCATCATGCCCCCCATCTATGGAAGTGTCTTTGTACTTGCCTTCATTTTGCAGAAATTCTTCGATTTCTTTATCATCTTGAAACACCTGCCAATACCTTTGATTATTAAGGACAGTTGGGCGATGTTTCATATGAATTTCAAACTTATTGTTTGAATTCATCAGAATTTTCAAATTACTTGCAGTTGTTGCAAGTGAAACTGCAATAACATTCTGTACATGAGGGACACATGTCAAAGTGTAATATAGAAATATTCTCAAAATATCTAATACTGCATTACGGTAGGCCTGCATTCGAGAATGCTTAGCTTGGTATTCACCTTTCACTTGCTTGATAACTAACTCGGAGTCACCATATATAGAAATTCTTTTAGCATTTAACTTCTTGAGGATTTTCAAACTAGCAATTAAAGCCTCATATTTAGCCTCATTATTTGAACAATCAAAAGCCAATTTATAAGAACAAACTCGTATATTACTTGGCACTTTACTTGGTGAGAAAATAGGGCTGTGTATCCAAATACCAATTCCAGTACCTTCAGTACCTACTGCACCATCAAAATCCATGCTCCACAAACTGGCTTTGTCCTCCAAATTCTAAAATTATGTTTACTCTTCTTCCTTTTCTTACTATCCATCAATTTTTTGCTACTGTCGAAAGGCTGATTGCTCAGTGATACTATCAAGCCTTTTTCTTTCTTTCTTTCTTTAGTACAACTCTGAAATTTTCAGTGATCTCTAGAATATCTTCTACTTCAACTAATTGAATATTTACATCATTAAAACTATCAGAATATAGAACAAATGATTCCAAATCAGTATGTACATAATTGATTGGATGATTTAGAGGTTTCTCCTTGCTAGTGATCATGTACTTCATCCTTTTCTCCCGGTATAATTTCCTCAACTAACCGAACACGAGAATAGTAGCATAGGAGAAGTCAAGCCTTAATGTCCCTTTGAGTTTTGCTCCCCAAGATCTAGAAAGAAGCATGCCAAATCTAGGAGGAATATCAGCCACAACCACATCCATCAAAACATTTTTCGCTGGAATCTGATCCAAACTAACAACCAAATCTTTAATAATACCAATGCATATGACCCTACCAGAATCAAAGGAATAAATATCATGATACTTTGTAGTGATGTCTAAACCCAATTTCTCCATGATTGATTTAGGCATGAGGTTATGAGAGGCTCCTAAATCAAACATGGCGTTGTGCAATACATAATCATGCAATCTAAGGCTGATGTAAAAAGGAGCTACATCACTATCCTCAGATTGACCCTCTAATGCCGGACCAAAGATAAGTTCAGGTTGGTCATCCTCCACGTTTACCATATCAGATAATGGGTCTAAATTCAAAATCTTTGACACATGACTATTATAGCTGGTATTCTTCATCAATTTAGTCAAAGTTATTGACACTTTTAACTTAGAAATTTCATTTTCTAAGCTAAAAGATGAATTTTTCTTTCACTCTTTGACTAGAGCATCCTTCTTTTCAGTCTTCTCCTTTGATACCATTGGCTGATTTGATATTTCATTTGTTGATTGTGTTTTGCTAGTGGTAGGATCAGCTAGCTCCTTTCCCTTTTTCTGCACATTTGGAGAATCATTCATTGGCGGTGTCATTTCCTTCCTCTTCTGAATTGGATTGATGGGTACCTCTCTACTCCTAAGTGAATATTGTCACTGCTAGGCTATCAAAGCATTCATGTACCCTCTCTGATATTCATCAGATTCTTCTTCAAGAATTTTTTCGTTTGCCAAGATGAAATCTTCATCCCTTTGTACAGATGGGCTTTCTGAATACTCTTCATATTCTATGATATAAATGGGTAGATCATCAGGTGTAAAGAAATGATTCTCTTCTCCAATTATGTTCTCATCATCATCTGATTCTAGACCATGTACAAAATTATGCTGTAAGGGTGTCTTAACTTGCTATTGTGTTGCTTGGTCTTGTGCTCTTTTTTCTCGTTGTTTGATTCTGAATTTTGGTTGCTACTGACCACGAAAGTTTGGATTTCTGAATTGTGTTTCAGGCTTATCAACAATTGTAAACCTATCAAACATATTCTTGATCTTGTGAAGTAAATGATCTGAGGAAGAAGCTTCCTCCTTTATGGTTACTTTCTTTTCGGCCTTTTCTCTAGCTCTCTTGGCAAGCAGATTTGCCTCAACACTGACTGCAATTTTCTTCATGTCTTCCAGTGTGACTGGATCTCTTTCTCTCAATTGATAGGTCATATCAGGATCGAATCCATCAGGAAATTTAATCAATGCCAGCCCCATAGGTGGCTTTATATCAGTAGGAATTACATTGTAAATAGAATTGAATCTAACACAATAGTCTTGGACAGTCTCACCAACATTCCTCTTAATGTTTTCATATTCAGAAAGAATTTGAAGTGGATTTTTCTTTACCTCCCAGTGATCCAAAAATTGTCTTTGAAGTGCTTCCAATGAATTGATTGTTTTAGCCGGCAATGCTCTAAACCACTTTCTGACCTCACCTCCAAACGTTTGCACAAACAATCTCATTTTTATATTCGCTGCATCTATCTCATGGAGATCAAAGAAATCACTCATTCGATCAACATGTTGTTGAGCTGTGATATTTTGGGGGGTGCCATCAAACAATGGAATTTTTCTTTTATAATCAGCAGGCATGTCATTTAAGTTTTGAGGCAAAACAAGGGGTGCATATCTAGCAACCATTGCTCGTGGTTGATTTACGATTGGCCTTGGGGATGTAGGAGGAGTTGGAGCAGTTGATGTGAACGGTGTATGAGGTGTTGAAGGGGGTGAAGAAAATTTTGATGTTTGAGGTGTAGAAGGAGTGGATGGAGGTGAAAACACTGCAGATTTTTGATCAGAGATGGAGGGCTGCACGGGAATGGTGGGAATAAAAGGAGTTTCGGTAGGAATTTCTAAACTAGATGCAATAGCAAATAAACCAAGATTTGCAGATGTGGATTCTAAGAATTCGGGAATGTTTGTAGCCACAATGGAAGTTTGAAGATTCAAAATATAATCGTCAATTAATCTATTGGCCTTTTCAGTTTCAATATCTTTGACAAACTCCGGATTTAGGACAGTAGAACCAACAACACTTTCAGACTTAGTTTCAAACAACGATAGATCAAAATGTTCATAAAACTCAAGATCTCCAAGATATTAAAAAACAACCGGGTATGAATGAGATCTAAACACGAGAATCACAAAACTTTCTTGTCGGAGAATTCTTGGAATAAGATTTGGATTTTCATACATGGGAGGAGGATCTCGATCAGGATTTTCTCTAGTGTATCTTCTGGAAGCCAGTGTGTTGAATTATTCCCAAAAATCAAATGGATAGTATTCCTATCAATTTCTCAACTCATCATCCAAAAGTATATAATTATTTAATGTACTGAGGCAATTCGAAAGTCAGATGTTCAATTTATAAGACTAGACTGGAGATTGACTGAAGGAGCTTTTATCTACTTATGCACTCGCAAAGCAATGTGCAGTTTGAAGACTACCTGGCATAAATTCAGGCTCCGTCTGTAGTTTATAAAACAATGAACACTAACAAACAGATAAATTTGTTCCCCAGTGGAGTTGCCACTATGTTAGGGCCTAAATCTACCTTAAGCTAAGAAAGGTAGGATCTAGGGTAATATCAAACCATGTTTAACCTGGTAGCTAGCCCTACCAGGTCGGGAGAGGGCTCTCTCCTTGTCAATCTAAGGAAAATATATCAAATGAGGCTTGAGATGACTGATGTAAAGACTAATTTTAGGCTAGGTATATGCTCAGAGGAGTTTTATTGAATTTTATGTTGGTTTGCTGGCTCAAATGTGAAAGGCAGATTTGGGTCTGGGGAATGGACTCGGTTTTGCAGAGGTTTCCGTGGGGCGAGGTAGGAAAATGCTTTAGTACTTTAAATTGAATGAGATGGAGAGTATTAGGATTGGTGGGGAGTTGAATAGGGCATGAGAGTCTTAGGGATCCTCTTCAGATAGTATAAAACATAAATAACCAAACAAAGCCTAGGTAGAGCACTGCAATTTCAATGATTTCTACTGTTATCCTTGATTCATTTAATTTAGCTGAAAAAGAGAGAAAATGGCATATATAAACACATGTAAAACTTGAATTACAGAAGAAGGCACTATACCAAATCAATTTTCCATAAGAATCCCACAAAAGGCTACAAACCCTGGTCTATTCCTTTGCCAAACTATAGAGATGAATGTACAATGTTGCTCAAAGCTTTCACAAAATCCAACCTTGACAAATGACTGAAAAAGTACTAGATATAGAAAAATAACAACTCATGCTAGTCTTTAGGGGTCGAATTCATGATTTTAGGAGTTGTTCCAACAATATCTAAACTAAGAACTGAAAAATAGGCAGTGGAATAGCTTGCCTCTAAAATCTAGGAAATTGATTCATTCAGTTCAAAACTACCTTTCCATGATGTATCTACCTCCATGAGTGAAATTTTAGCATATTTACATCAAATTCCATCAAGTTACATCAAATTACATCATGAGTTTGACTATGAGAGACATAAAAGTTGACTTGAGAAGAAACTAGGCGAAAAAACAGAGTTTTTTGGGCAAAAAGGTAAATTTTACATCCTATACGTCGTGTCTCTGTCCCTGTGCATAGTTCCTTTTTGCATCTGATTTTGGAGACCGTTCCATGCACCAAATTTGCTCCAAGTGGGCTTGTTGGAACGGTCTGTCTATCTACTTTCGAAAACAGTTGGAATTTTTGAATTTCGAGTCCATTTGCCTCTCCAAACGTCAGTTCTCCCAACACTACTTCCTCTGTGGCAAAAAAGAGGCAGAAAGGGCATTTTTGAGGTGTTTTTGACCCTTTTGGAAGCTCAAAACTTGATAACATTTCTTGGCCATTTGTGGGTATTCATATTTTTTCCTCAGGAATCCAAAAATGTTGAGTTTTCCTCCAAAGGAGCTCCCTAGCAAAAGCGCGCACCAAGTGGTGCGCCGCATCTGCAGAAAAACCTGTGTTTTGCTTCAAAAATTCAAAATTGGAAAAAAGTATCCCAAAATTCTTGAAATTTGGATTTAGTGCCCTGCATCAAGTGTTGTGTTGAACTGAGGAAGCCTCAGCCAAAATCTTGAGCTTGTCTTGCTCTTTCCTCTTCCTCAAATCTTTCCTCAACTTGGCCTTCAAAATCCTAATTCTTTCTTTGCAAACTTTATTTCTCGCCAAATAGTGATAGGCCATGTGCCTCAACATCTTTTTCTCTTTGTTGGCCTTCTCCAACATCTTTTCCAAGTGCAAGTTTACTTTCTCAAGCCAAGATTCACGACCATCATCAATTTCTTGTTCAAATGATGTCAACTTGACTTTCCTCCTCTTGGCAGCTTGCCGGTTTTCTCTTATGTTTTGGAGCTCCAAGATGGTTTGCTGATAGTCTAGCTGTTTGTTCCTCTACTCAAGATAGTTGATTATCCACTTGGCTCTTTCCAGGTTGAGAGACAAGTCATCAATGTCAGCTTGTTGTTCTTGAATGATCTCCTTAAGTTTTGAGCTTTGGGAGCCCAAATCGGTGTCATCATCCTGAATGAGAATGAAATCTCTCTCTTGACCTTCTAAAGGCCCCTCATCATGCAATGGTTGCTTACCCTTGTCCTGTACTTGCTTTTTTGTTGAAGGAAATGAGACCCCTTCCACCTTGGGTGGAGATAGTACTTGTTTTGCTGCTGCAAACAATCTCTTTGTGCCCTTTTGGTAAGTAACAAATGCTGGCACACTGGTGGTTTGAGGCTCATGCACCTCTTGCTGATGTGAAGGCTCTCTTGCCTCATGAAAAACTAGTGGGGGTACTTCAGAGCCTGTGAAGACCTCATGTGAAATGAAATCCTCCCATGAAACATTCAGTAAACTAAGCTGATGAAAAACCACAATTTTGATTAATGCAAAGTGATAGATGATGTTATACCGCTGATGAGGAGGTTTCCTTTGCACTAATGTAGTCATTTTCTCGATATTTTGGCATCTGAAATAGGGGAGATTCATCATCCTCACCCTAGTGAAATGCATTAATAATCTGATGTGGTAGGCATACAGGCGAGAAAATCTACCTTCATAGCTGAAATATTTAATTATGAGCTTCATCAATGGAGAATATGTATCCTGAAGATCCCTAAAAGGGAAAACTCTACTATTCTACCTCTGAAAACCAGCCTTGATATAAGGCTCATAATGTTCCCTGTCTACCAGTTGTCTCTTGTTCCATTGCTCACCCACATTCAGAATGCCTGTTGCTTCAGCTACAGATTCCAATGTCAAAGTGAATGTCACGCTTGCCAAATTTACCTGACCATTGTGAAGATGGAGGACAAAAAATCTAGCCAGCTCATGATGGTATTTGAATCTTTCCACCATCTCACAAAATTGATAGTGGGACTAATGTTTGAAGCATGCTACAGCCATTGGGCAAGCCATTAACTCAGTATGTAGTGGGCTCCTCTTGGATATGTTTTTCACCCTTGTGAGGTATCCTTGGTGCATGAATTTCTTTGGAGGAGTCACTTACTATTTCTTCATTTCTCTCAGAAGAAGAATCTGACTCCATGTTTTCCAATGCTTGATTTTTCTTAGATGAGTATGAAGATATTTTATAGTGTCAATAGGTATTTTTTGCCAAACAACAGGGATTGATGATACGAACTGTTAAGGGACTATGAATAGGGGGTTTTGGGATGCTGCTTGTAGGGTTATTGGAAATTGCAAGGTTTGAGGAATAATGTTTAGGGTTTTGGGTTATTAATTTTAGGGATAGGGGGAATAGGTAAGTGTGAGTGAAAAAGGGAAGGAGGAAAGAGGTGAATGAAATGGTATTGAGGAAAAGTGAAATGGTAGGGGTGAATAGGATAGCAAAAACTGTAATTTGTAAACCCTAGGTAGTTTTCTCAATACAACTGTGCAAGGAACTAGGGTTTAGTTTTTTCCCTATTGAAACACTATAAACAATGATGGAACCTCATACATCGGCAATATGGGGGTGTCAACTTACTTGTGAAATGAAGAATTTGTGATTTGGGAGCTTTGGAGGAAGATTTGGATGATTTTTGAGCCTTGAAGACTGATGTGCCGCACACATTCACAAGTGCACCGCACGTCTCTGGTGCGTCGAGCCAGTTAGAAACCTAATGCAAATTTTCTTATGTGTGCAACGCGCCTTGACCCAGGTGTGCCACGCCTCTAAGTTTTCACTGTTTGGATGCAAAATCACTCCTTTAGATTGAAAACATGATTTTCACTTGCTTTCTTCTCCTTTGGCATACAAATGAGCTTCCTTTGACATGAAAACACTTTATATACCAATGATTTTGATTTTTCACTTATGCAAACCCACTTTCCTAATGTTTGTATTTCACTTGTTTTTAAAACTCTATTTTGGGCAGTTTGTCTTACTTTTTGCCTTTGATGGACTAAATGTTTTGAAATTTTGACTCTTTTGCAAGGGAGGGAATGCAGGAGCTTGGCAAAGTGACCAGGGCTACATCTCGAAATTATTACATATAGGAAAATATGAAATTGCATAAAATTTTGCACATAAAACATAAAAAAAATTGTTTTTCCTCAAAACAGGGTTTTGAGGAAAAATCAATCACTGAGCATGTGATTATTGAAATTTTTGTTTTTGAGACTTTATTTGACCGAAAAATCAATCACTGAGCATGTGATTATTGAATTTTTTGTTGCTGAGACTTTATTTGACCTCCTCATGCACCTGCTAACCATTATTGAGCTTTTACAAGACCTTGAAGACAAACCCTAGACCTAATGAAACCTAAAACCCTAAAAATGACTTTTTGCAGATGTAAAGAAAAAATGACTGTAAATGACTTGAAAATGGGCCAGTAGGTAAAGACCATAAGGGAAAAATTATAAAATGCCACTGCCATCAGAGGATCCATGATCCTAATGGAATGCAGCTGATCAGATGAGACACCTAAAATGAAATGCAACAAGAGAAATTTGATCACTGATGGAAGGATGAAGATACCGACACTAACACCCACAAGAAGAAAATGAAATCTATAGTTGATAAGAGAGCAAAGGAATGTAACCTGCAAGATAGAGATTTATTACTAAAATGGGACTCAATCCTCATTAATAAAGGTGAGCATGGCAAGTTTGAAAATCTTTGTATTGGTTTGTTTCGAGTGTAATAAGTTTTGGATAACAAGACCTATGTTAGGGTCCCACCCTAACCCCCTTATCTATGTAATGGGACCACGTCATAGTTAAGAGTCAATAAAGCCCATATTAATAATTGTAAGTGGTTAATCTGCAATTAATAAAGGAACCACAGTTAGTTGCAAATGGGTCATAGTATTAGATAGATGGTATTAGTAATAAGCGGTATTGACCCGTGGTATTACTCGTAGGAGTCATATATAAAGGATAGAAACTCCCTGCGAGGAGCATC
>APFE031073441.1:0-20763 GCA_000404065.3 Pinus taeda | reverse complement strand
AAGTTATCGCCTTATCCTCTAAATCAAATTTTACATCTAGACTGTTTAATTGCACCAACAAGGTATTAAAAACATTCAGGTGATCAGCAATTGAGGTACCTTCTTTCATCCGCAAATTGTAAAGCTGTCGTTTCAGGAGAATTCGGTTTGTCAAAGATTTCGTCATGTAGAGCTTTTCAAGCTTCGACCACAGGCCTGCAGCAGTTTTCTCTGACACAATGTTAAACAGAACATCGTCCGCCAGACATAACCGAATTCCGCTCAGAGCTCTAGCATCCATCTCATCCCATTCATCCTCCGTCATGGAAGCAGTCTTTTGTTTTTCCCCAACAGTGCTTTCGCCACACCTTGTTGAACCAGCAAATCGTGCATCTTCACCTTCCAGATCTCAAAATTATTCTTGCCATTAAATTTCTCAATTTCGAAACGGGTACTTTGATTTTTCGCCATTTTGTATCAAAAAAAGCACAATAATCTCCAATATCCAACCAGCAAAAAAAAAATTTGCCAATGCCTTTGTTTTTACTCAGAAAAAACTGCCTATGCTTTTAAGAAAAAAAGAACTGCCCGTTGCACTTCACACAAAAATTTTTTGCCTGTGCCCTTTTTTTAAAAAAAAAAAACTTTGGTTTGTGTGTTTAGTGTGCAACAAAGTAAGTGGTAAGTGCTTCCCTTATAAATCCAACGTGTTATTTTCTTCACTAAACGAAGAAACTAATTCTTTTATGTGACAAAAAAACAGTATGTAAAAACAAGGCTCCCCAATTAGCTTTTAGCTTTTTTAAAAAATGGGCGGCTGTTGGTATTTAGCTTTTAAATAAATGGGCGACTGTGGTATTTAGGCATCACAACACTCTTGCGTTGCAAATGATCAAGAAATCTCCTGTAAGTTGTGGGCTACTCCAACTGTAATGTTTCCTGTACGAAACAAAAACACTATAGGCATAATATTTGATCACGTATTCGTACGCAGAGATTGAGTGGATGCAGAACAATAGTGCCCATGAGAGGAATGCATGGACTGTAGGTAAAATTGCACAGGTTCAAACTCGACTGCGACCGAGACAACAGTCCTCAAATCCCACTCCAATAGCTGCAAAGAATGTGACTCAAAATGCCCCACAACAATCTCGACCAACCGAGGGAGAGAACTAACATACACCCCTTCGACCGAGCCCCTCAGACCACTAACATAACAATTGAATCTCAATAAACCAACCCCAACACAGATGCTTAATACTACCAGAATTAACAATTAGAATCTGGAGCTCCTGAAGAAATAGGTTACTACTGAAATCACTGAGAACCATGGAATAAAACCGAGCAATTATATTATAATTCCATACCTTCCGTCTGGCCAGAAAATTCTTGGTCAAAACTGTCAGGCGTTCCAACATGTAACAGACCACTGATCACTCTGCAACCTCAACAATCCCCAGGTATATCAGTGGATGTCAACGCTCCCCACAGCAGCGATTTGCTCCCTTGCTTTGCTCAGCGCACCGCACTAACAGTTCCAGGCTCAGCGCTCCATGTATCATATCACTTACATGCACCAACACCTCCAGGCAGCACCTCCAACATGCTCTGATACCAATTGTTGGATCAGTTGCACAACAAACAAACAATTAAACAACAGAAGCACATAAACACAATATTTAACGTGGTTCACCCAACCAATCTGGGCTACGTCCACCAAACATAGGCATCAGGAATATATTAAATAAATTGGAGATTACATCAAGAAATCCTCACACTCTCACCCAGCTATCCGTATGACAACCTATTTTATAGTAGAGAGAATCTAACTGCTCTCACATCAAATTTAGGATGCATTAATTTGCTCCCAACAACCTGGAGATAATCCAGCAACAGATTTTCTATTGTTGTCACACACTGGGATTTTGTCTATTTTGACTAAAACAGAAAAATCTCAACAAAAATTAAGTGCTTACCAGTGAAGAAAATACATAAGGGGTTCAACATCTGGTCGTGATCCGCTCTTTTTCGTCTTTCATCTTCTATCTATCGCCTTTCTTTTGCAGTAAGCTACATCAGCAGTAAGGGATCTGTATGTTTCCAGGGTTTTTTTATGTTTTGACACTTGTTCTCATAATAATGTCTATTATAAATTACAAGTTTCCAACGACTGCTTAAGTTATTCAAAATTGTTGTACAAGCAAGTGTTCCCATGAATTCCACTCATTTAAATCTGAACACAAAAACATCAGATACCCGCAAAAACAAGGTTTAAAAACACAAAACAGACCCCTGATTACTTGAAATATTACAGGGATCTAAGAGAATAAATAAATCCCTGAAAATTGTATTAAGTTTCTCAAAACAATAAGAGAAGTTTCGTACCTCTTTAAAGAACTGTGGATGGGATCAAATTGTATAGAATTGTTACGAAGAGTATCCTAGTGTTTCTGTTTCAGAAAGGAATTTCAGGGTCACCCAGGATGTCTTCGTTAGAAAGATAATATAGCTGCTAAATAGACAACTACAACGTCAGTGACAACGGGATGGGCTGTAGCAAGGGCGAAGGCACGTCAATTTCTTCTCAGTACAAATAAGGTTTTTCACAAACCTCTTCTTGTATGAAAATGTCTTTGTCATAAATAAAGAGTTTTGTGATCTGAGTGACCCCTATATTTACTAAGAGGTAATCACAATTGACATGTTATCTTGCCAGTTGTAGTATTGTGCTCGTCATTCCAGGGCAACAGAGTATCGGATTCTGTTCTGCGTATGACCATGACATGATATCTTTGATTCCTATATTTTGTCTTCAAGTTCTGAATTATTGGCTATACCAAAAAAGAAGAAAAAAAGAAAACTAGCCATCTTCAAGCAAAACTTGTGCAACAAATTCCGTCTTTATTAGGAATCATCTATTACGAGCAAGCTCCAATAGCTACCAGTTGTGGCAGTTCATTACATGTACGGGTAAAGACTCAAAGCTGGGGTTCTGTTGGGGATACATGAATCTTTGCTTTACTGTTTAAATAAAGGAGTATTAGTGGTATTCAAATACAAGGAAGACAAAATCAAGGCAACAACTGGCCATTCATTAGCCTAAACAAAGGAATTACACAAGGAATTCTAATTTTGCGAGAATGACAAAACTTGGTAAAAAATACAGATGGCAAAGATCAACAGGAATAAAATTGTTTCCAAAGTTACGAACATGAATATATCAGTAAAAAGGATAGCTGGTTAAATATGTGGCCAGATTTCCCGTTTTAAAGAGAGGTGGAAAAAATTTCAGAGCTCTGTCATCAACAGCTAAGATTTTCAAGATGAGGATCAACAGTTAAAGAAGCATTATCTAGATTTCTAGGCAAATAAATTTCTATTAATTCCATATTGAAAGACAATTTGACTCTAGAAGCTCCAAATGCGATGATAGAGCTCCCACAGGCTCCCTAGGCACTATCCTGATTATAACACACTCCAAATTCATGATTATATCAAGTCAAACTTGCATTTGGAATTTGACCGAAACAATGATAAAACTCTATAGGTGCATTTTGACAGTGTTCCCATTTTCGACCCTGCTGATGACAATGAAGGAGATGAGGACAAGTTTGACCTCGTACTTAATTTGAAGCAAGGCGGTGCCAGGTTACTCATCGATTTTGAAGGCCTTCTTGTATATGATAACTACAATTACTGCAATAAATAAAAGCACAAGACATTTTTTATGCCAAGTTCATCCGATGAACATTGTACAAGCCCAGGGAATTATTTTTCATTCATTGTAGACCCTTAGAAGACACAAATTTTGATTATATTGATATGGCCAATGGATGTTCATGTTCGACAAGTTGTGAATACAGAATTGAAGAAGCCCCCAGCCGCAAAGAACAATGGTAAGTTTCAGGAAACCCTGTCATTGTTCAAAGTTATGATAACTAGATCTCAGGAAAGATTATCTTTCCAGTTTTGACCAACATTCATCTCTTCATTTCCCAACAACAGAACAATGATCCAGGAGACGTGGATTCCAAAATAGCAGATGAACAGGAATATGTGCCAAGTATTATTTCATTTAATAAAGCTATAGTGGATGATGTGTTGTGTCGTTGTTGCAGAGGGTTAAACTGTCTTAATGATGGCTAGGTGTTTAGTCAATCATGCATTAAGATCTCTGATAAAGTTTATCAATATATAAATGCTAGCGATCGACCACTGGTTTGCTTAGAGTTACACCTGTTCTTGGAGCAAACATAGCGTGTAGACTATGCCAAAAGATAAATGACAATTACTGTCTAGGAGAATTTACAATAGCGTTGTGAGGGCTACCTTAGATGCATGAAAGACGCTGGAAAAACAAGTTCTGAAATGCCCGAGATCCTCCAAGGTGCTGGGGGTGATTATTGTGGGGTGATTCTGAATGAAGGAACAAAGTATAATGCATCGTCATGAATCTGTAGAAGTCAACTCATGCAGGATGTGCTATGAGAGGGCTTCAACATTCCCTAGGCATTGCAATCAACAGTTACATTGTGCATTACCTTTGTCATTGAAGCATTGTGTGTGCCATCGGGATCATTCACTTCCCCACATTGAAGCATATAAACTTATGATATTCATCTGACAGATAACTCTTTGGATTTCTGATAAGGTCATACAACACCAAAAGCTAAAATCTAGGCCCAACACTTTGAAAATTATCTTTGAAGGATCCTATAGCCCCAACCAGACCATGTCATCCATCTCACTATATGGACGAGGCAATAGTGAGACTGGATTCGCAATGCATCCACTGCCATCTTGTTGAGGGGCTCACTGAGAATGTTGAGAATTTTACAATAAGCCAAGGAAATTCCCAAACGAATTCTCAACTGGAGAATATTAACGCTAAGACAATAGCTATCAATTAACATAGTTCGATTGAGTTGCTTGAGAGCATCACTCTCCTGATTAAAGAAAAAGAATTGTGAAGCAGCACAACTCAATGTTAAGATCCTTGTGCAAACTGACTTCCAAGCCGAGGCATATCTTGAAATCTTAAATTTAAGTGTTGTATCAGACAGGGGTTACCATGATGTAAGAAGTGGATCAGGTGAGGTGGTGAATGGTGTGATAGTTGAAGACCTCATACTTATCTTTCTAACAGTCTTTTGTGACAACATACATGAAGTTACAGGTCTAGCCCTTAACAACATTGGTAGACAGCATACAATAAATGAATCCCCTCTTCTCCCCCCTCTTTGTGTTACATGCTTTAAAGGGGGAAACCAGTTTCACTCCAACCAATACAAGGATCTGCAGTGACAACATTTGTGCCTTTGAAATGTTTTTGAAGAGCTCTCCATATGCTACAGGAATTGGTAGGGCCAACCTAGAAATTTGAATGTTTTCTCCCCTTTGTTTAAAGCATTTGGCAGTTAACAACAATTCTATGCAACGTGAATCAGCGTTGGACTGTAAGGCCGCAGGAGGGTCAAAGTAAATTTTTGTTTGGCAGCTGAAACGGGTTGGAGGGTAAGGACAGATCAGGTAACAGAAACAATAGCACAACCAATCCAGGATCATTCAAACTATTTGGTGGTAGAAAGTTCTAACCCAGGGCTACCAAAAGCAAAGAGGGTCCCCCTTGGTCTTTTAAGAGGCAGCGGTTTCAAACTTGGAACAACCTAACAGGGCATGTTGAATTGTTGAAAGTAGGAGAAGGTTATTCGAACCTCTGTGGCAAGACAACCAATGCAACTATTACAACAAGGATTTCCCAGCACAAGTGGAACTTGGAGCAAGGGTAACATAACAGTTATCTGGTAGTTAGACATTAATCTAGTAACCAGTTATAGTTAGAAGATTGGATTATAGAATTTTAACATTGCATTCAAAGTATATTGGTGGTCGATTTACTACTATGTGGGAAATTAGCGCTATCTTTTGTGGTTTTGCCATAGAATCATATTACTGTTAACAATCTAGTAAATTAATAGTTGAAGTGCTATATTGTGCATCTTTGGTCGAATCTACTGTCATACCTCAAAGATTTTAGATCATAGCCAAAATTTAAGACAAAGCAGAGGCACCTGTGTCCATCTTTAATCCCCCTTGCAGAAGTAATCTTAAACTTAATGCATCATTAGACTGGATTTTATGTATAAGAGGTGTATGTAAATGTAGACTGATTGTTTGATTTGTTTTACTGATATACGCACTAGATTATTCATGGCCAAAAAGGCGTTGGAGTGTGATAAACTTTGTTTCTCTAATGATTTGTCAGTGGTCTGGTAAGATAACAGTATTAAACATTTTTTTTTTATGGCAAAAGAATGTAACAAGCCCTAAAACCTAATCCATTGTACCAAGTAATGAAATCTCGCAGTCTGCATTTTTATTGTTATGATTTAATTCACCTTACACCTTAGCGCGCACAGGAGGCAGGGATTCAGCACTGTGAGCGGGAGCGGTGACTGCTTGAGGGTTACAGAGGACCTGCGAGGTGAGCCAGGGGAGCGCGAATGGAGCAAGGGAGAGAAAAGAAAACGAAAACAGAACGTGGGCTGTTGATTTGGCGCGAGCTTTCATTTTGAAAATGTGCCAGCATGGCGGGCACCAGCAGGGAGGTGGTGGGTCACCCGCTCTCGGAAAGTTTGACGCGATGGGGGTCACCGCTCCCGGAGAAATGCATGATGCCGGAGTATGTTCGCATGGAAGCCCATGGGCATGCATGGTAAAGGGGCCTCAATAAGGGCATTTAATGCCCTATGGCAGGCTGGTTAGCTCTTGCCGTAGAGTTGTTTCTTCGTTTGTGATGAGACGTTTATTTATAAAAATGGAGAACGTGCTCGTGAAGTGGACAACACTTGGTCAAAGTGAATATGACTGGTTGATTCACATTTCGTCGGTGTCCGCTATTCGGTAGTAGCCATTTTTTACTTTTCCCTGCTACGCGTTATTGATTTTTTCGTTAATCTGGCCATAGATTTTGGAAGATTGTAAATTTAAAATTTATTTTTGTCCAAAAAAATCTGGAAAACACTTTTACTTTTTTTTTTTTTTTTTTAATAAAGCTTTAAGATTCCAAAAAAAATCCTACTTGGACAACAGACCAAAATAATTAACCCAAAAAAGCCGTACATGCACTGCCAAATCCTCATTAATGAATAAAATTCTGGAGTTCTTACCTTACTAAAACCTTAAAATTCCAAGAAATTTCATGCTTAGCCAACATTGACCTAAATAATAAGCCCAATGAAATGAAATTAAATGGTTTTTAATGATGTCTATGAGATCTCACGCTCTGAAGAATTTATTATTACTTAATTTATATTTAGATTTTTTGAGGTTGATTTTGCTATTACTAATCTTGAGTAAGAAATTTGTTGTTTTGTGAAGTTTTGTCTTCACAAAAAGCTCACTAAGACTATTCATCTTTAGGCTCCGATCAAATTGATGATTGATAACTTCATACCCTGCACACTCTTTTATAAAATGTCATTATGTTTCTACCACTTATTTGTTGCAAAAAATGCAAGTTCGTTCTTCCCACTCTTTTTAGGGACGACCCACAATGTCACATCTTAGATGATGGGAGCTAGTCCTCAACAGAGTAATTAAAATTTTAGTTATTCCTTTGATTGAGGAACTCAAATACACTTTATCATCATGTTTCCATGTTGGATTAAATTCTTTAACATAATATGCTCTCTTTTTTCCTATCTGCTTTGTCTACATGGCAATTTTAACTTTTTCTAACACCCACATTTTTATCTCCTTCTTAGCCTGAGGACAATCATATAGATTTTGTCCCATTTCCCTAACCACTTTTTGCTTTGTTTCATTCATGCCTTTTTCCAGCAGTTTAGCTCTTCTTTAATAACCTTCTTTAGGTAACTTAGTGGTTTAGCTCTTCTTTAACAACCTTCTTTAGGTAACTTAATAGATGCATGATCATTGACGTCTTAATTCAAAACATACCAGCGTCACTGAAAGGATATCATATCATATGGGACCATTGATTTAACTTTGAGGCTACTTGTGATCAAGTGCTTTTGGATTCTTTCTATTTGTCACGATTTGTGGCTTGACATGTTGTTCCCCATATTTCTCGCATATCTTCCATATATGGACGTGGTACCACCAGCATTGGAATATATAATCTTTCGTATATGCATATGTCAAAGCTATGCATATACGGAAGATATGCACATATATAGAAACTACGTGATGCGGGTCTAACCATAGGTCCTGTACTTATAAATAAGCACATACCATAAAAAACTGGATTGGAACCCAATATCAAAATGGACATAAAATTTCAAATATAATTTATTAAAGACATAAAATATTTACAGGGGAACTTCTCATACTTCACTCTCACACCTACTTACACACCTCTACATACTTACATGCCTCATGGGCTCACCTAGATTTATACAAATGGATTAGAACCCAAGTAGGTTCTAGATTCTAAACTAACTCCCAAAATATCTCTCATGATCCATAAAATCTCTCATTTAATCCCTTATCCCTAGATAAGAGCTAACTAATCCAAAATTTTCTCAAACCTTCCTAAATACTCTCGAATCTTCTCCTATTTACAAGAATTATCATTTTCTGATAAAACTATAGAAAAAATACGTTAATTGATTAAATCCTAACTTTGTAAACCAACTCATTTGATGTACGTTAGATGTATCTGCATCACTATGCATATAAAGGAGTTGTGCATATACAAAAGTTGCGCATATACGGAAGATATGCACATATACAAAAAATACGCATATACAGAATATGTGTGCATGTATGGAAAACATGCGCATATATGTGTATCTTCCGTATATGCATAACTTCTGTGTATGCATATCTTCCATATATGTGCATCTTCAATATATGCATATCTTCTGTATATGCGCAGCTTCCGTTTATGCACATATATTCCATATATGTGCATCTATTGTATATGCACAACTTATTGTATAAGACACATTTTGAGAAGGAGTTGTTATCATTAGGACAACCAGGAGACACTTATACAAACTATCAAATAAGTTTGTATATATATATAGTTTTTGGTATTCATGAGGTGTAGATTAATTGGGTTTTTTGCATATATCCACAATCAATTGGCTCATGTTTTAATATTTCTTCAAAAAATATTTCCCTATTTCATGTGAACCATATTTTATGACATAAGAATTTGGGGATCACTAGCCAAGTTTCTTACCTATCTTTCGTATGTACTCTGCTAATCAAGCATTCCTCTCCATGATGTAGTCTTTTAGAGCTATGATTAAGCTCTTTAAAGGCATGATGTCATACTTGATCTATGAATCAGATCCAAAGAATAGATGTTGAACCATTTCAACTTCCAAATGGAAAAAAGTACATATATAGGGATCTTGTATTCCTTTTTTGTGCAAAATGAATTTGGAAGGATTCTAACATTTCAAGTAATAATGATTAATAACAAAATAATATTAATATTTTCCTTTTGTCTTTGTGAGGGTTTCAAGAATGATCATTGTTGAAGGGTTTGGAAATGCACGGTTTGTAGCGATATAAAAATCAGGTCTCGAGATATATATACAAAATTCACATAGTTTCTATATATACACACCTTCTACATGACATATCTTTCGTAAATGCACAACTTTCATATATGTGTAATTTTTTTATATACACATATACTGAAGTTACACATATAATGATGATATGTGCATATACGGAAGTTGTGTATATACAAAAGATATGCACATAAATAGAGGTTGTGCATATACGGATGTTGAAGTTGAGCACAACTTCTACATATGCACATATATAGAAGTTACACATATACGATAGATGCATATATACAAAAATTGCGCATATACGAAAGCTACACATATTCGGAAGATGTGCATATCTTCCGTATATGTGCAACTTTCATATTTGTGCACATTTTCCATATATACACATACATAAGTTGCGCGCAACTTTTGTAATATGTGCACACATTGTATATATGCACTTTTGTACATGTACATATACAAAAGTTATACATATACGGAAGATATGCACAAATATGAAAGTTGAATATATACAGAAGATATGTACATATACAGAATTTGTGTATAAATAGAAGCTTATATGTGCAAATTACGTATATGTACAACTTTTGTATATGCACATATACAAAAGATTTTGTATATGTGCAACTTCTTTATATATGCATATACGCTTCCATGAAATTAACATGAAACACGTTAACTCATCAAATCATGGGAAATTGAGATCCATAATACCTAGAAATTTGGAACAGGCATATGCATAGAACAACTTGATAGGCAAAGCATGTCAAGAATACAACATAATGTGTTTCAATACTATAATTATATCCAATATCACTATCAAGAGAAAACATAATTTTTTGAGCCTGATCAATAAGAAAAGACAATGTGGTTGCAAGTCAAAGTCAAGGAAAGTTAAACTACAATTTGAAATGTGATTTTTAATAACTTGCATATACTTGATCAATTAATTTAGTTTCAAATATTTTAGTTCGAATGACACAATCTCACGTAACACTTTTACACCTAACGCACTTCATGCATATATGAGATCATCTACATGTGCACAACTTCCTTACAACACATATATGAAATATATACACATACACAGAAGTTGTGCATATATGAAGTATGCACGGCTTCATATATGCACATATATGGACGTTGTGCATATACGATAGGTGCACATATATGGAGGTTGTTCATATATGATAGATGCACATATATGGAAGATATGCACATATATGAAATTTATACCTATACAGAAGCTGCACATATATATAATTCACAAAATTTCTATATATATGCATATTCTATATCGCATATCTTATGTATATGAGCAAATTTCATATATGTGGATGCGCATATATAAAATTGTACATATAAACAAATATGCGCATATATGGAAGTTGTGCATATACGATGACTGTATATATACATAAGTTCATGTTATGCATAGATTTTGTATATACGCATATATGGAAGTTACACATATACAATAGATGCACATATACAAAAGTTGCACATATACGGAAGATGTGCATATCTTCCGTATATGCACAATTTTTGTATATGTGCATTTCTTTTGTATATGCGCAACTTTCGTATATGTGCAACTTTTGTATATGCACATATACAAAAGTTGCACATATATACATAAGTCATGCATATACAAAATCTATGCACAACTTATATAATATGCATATATGACAACCTCCAGATATGCACATCTTTTGTATATGTGTATGTCTTCCGTATATGTGCATATCTTCCGTATATGCACAACTTCCGTATATGCTCTTATCTTCTATATATGTGTAACTCCTGTATATACACATATCTTCTATATATGCAAATCTACTATATATGCATGACTTCCAGATATGTGCATATACAAAAGATATGCTCATATACAGAAAAAATGCATACACAAAATATATGCGCATATACTAAAGTTGTGAATATATGAAAGACATGCACATATATGAAAGTCACACAACTTTTATATATGCACATTTCTGAATATATTCTAAATAATATGTATTGAAAAAGAAGAGAGATGGCCTTTGAGAGTTTCTATTCACTCTTTCTTTTATTCTTTAGACTAAAATGGGGATACAACATTATTTTCTTCAACACATAATGAAAAACAATTAGTAATGATAAATATTTCAATAAAGTTGAATTAGAAATTACTCTTTTAAAAAAAATCCATAAATGAAACAATTTATTTATTTTAATGGATTGATGAAATATAATTATTATTATTGTTTTATATCTTAAGTTAATCATATTAACATACAATAATTGAATAAATATGTAAATTTAAATAAATATAATTATAATTAATTTCCCCGGATGGGTTCACTAATGAGGCAAGGGAGTGGGATATCACTGCCTGACCTGGAAAATTATTCGAGGGATGTGGAAACCTACCCCAGATGACATTAAATTCAACCAAAGTAAGAGGATGATGGACGTGGTGCAAAGGCTATTAATTTTAATGGAAAGGAGACGACAACTTACTGTGGCTAGAGAGAGAGAGATCAATTTATTCGTGTGATGGTAAAGGTGGTTATCACTCTGTCTAGGATGTTAAATCCTTAACAACGCAATGTTGGATCTGTCATTGCAAATAGAGGGAAGTGGGTGGTGGAGGATGAGCTAGTCTCACTAGTAACAAGGATGATTTAGCCAGGAGTATATCACATTTATGAAGGTTCTTGCAATGCATAGGTGCTAACTCCCCACCTGGGTCTTCATCAAACGGCAACTTGTTCTCTCCTCTAAACGTTGTGGCTTTGAGAGTTATCAAGTATTAATGTGTCGATCCTCCACTTTCTATTGTTTTAGTTAATTTGGAAATTTTATAGGGTGCTCTATGTGGCGCTTGAGCGAGGTTGGTGGTCATTTATTTTTCCATTTTCACTCTCATTTCCCTGTTATTCTAGGTATGACTTTCCAATTCGACATCTTGGTAAAACTTTGTGTTATGTGTTAATCCATTCTGCTTGGTTTCGATTTGAGATTTATGCTCCTTTCTTCCACCCTCTCTGAGTAGTGTTGTTTCTTCTTTATCATGAATTTTATCCTAATCTAAGAGGAGTGTTATCCTGGTGGTTTATTGGTCTGATTTTTTGGTTGTGTTGGGTGGGGAAATTGTGGCCAATAGGCTATTCCGTTTCCTTTCCTTCTCCTATATTTTTATTTTTATCTTTGGGAAATTTTGTGGGTGGTGTTTATATTCCATAGTTTATTTGACTATGAAACTTGGTTGCATTATCATTCGTCACTTGGGCACTTAGATAGTCACCTCACAGATACCATTCAACACGAGGCACAATGACACTCTTTAAGAAGCTCACCATAGAATATTTTGGGATTTTTAATCCCACTAGTGCAAAATAAATGGGACGATATGCAGGCATTAATAGTTTGTTGTGGGAATTGGTATGGGTTATGTGTTTACGCCTCTTTGCACAAAGTTTTCCAAAGTAATGGTCCATGCATGGCTCATTTTCTACATTTGGTTTTGGTTTGTGACCTATTTATTAGTTTATGGATTAGTCTTATTGATTTGAGGCTTGCGACATTCAAATACTAACATCAATAAATAAATGGAGCTGGTAGAGATGAGGTTCCATTAACAATAAAAAAATATATACATCCACAACATCCATACCTATAGAGTGATGTGATAGCTCCACGCCCATTCTCCTTGTGGTTCATTTCTCTTAAATGGTCTTATATTCACTAATCCTCTTCTCTTTAAACCTCCATAAACTAATTGGACCAATGGAAGCAAGGATGTCTATTAGGAAGCCTTATTATTGCTTATTATTGTATAAACGAGAATCATAATTGCCACTTGTTGGGTCGTCGCATATTGGTTAACCTACATGAGAATACCCAAAAACTACAGCAACAACTCCCAAGAATCTGAAGACTTCACAGATCCTGAAAGGTTATGCTGAGTGCCATAGGTGAATATACAGATTTTTTGGTAATCATAATCCACAGTGGTCTTGACTTCACGGAAGAACCAATGTACTCGAATTGGCAAAGTTCATTTCACAATTGTAAATTGAAATAAAATACACATTGTTTCCTACACAAACACATGCTTTGTCGTCTGGCTCATTGGGTTTGGAAACACATATTTTGTCGTCCTGCTTGGCCAGGCTAAACACGGTAGTGAAGTTAACCCAAGCCACACAATACATTTCGACTTTTTGAAAGATAATATGAGAAGTGATCCTATGGATTTTCGACATTTTCATACACTCCCTCCCATATTTCATTTCAATTTTTGAAATTTCTCGCTCCCTTGAGTTTGAAATATGGTGGGAAGGAGTGTTGGGATGGATGATAGATCCAGTTATTGAATATCTGCATTAATTACATTGAATACTGGAGCTTAACGGAGGTAGAGTGATCGAGTTGCCGGAATGTCCATGGATATGTTCGGCTTTCATGCATATGTAACATGCATTAGCATGCCTTCGGATGCACGAATGTCCTGTCACATGTACTTAGCGCTTATTAAATACTCTAGGGGAGAGATTCCTAATGTTGTGCAGGGACCAGTGATTGATATAGTACTGGTCCCATCAAACCACCATAAATTGAGACTTTTGAAACCAATATTTAAACAAAAATAAATAACATTAAGTATAAATAAGTATTAATTTATGTCCAAAATTTCCCCATACATTGACTGGCCCACAACTATCCATAAATAGTATCTTACTACTTAAGAGTGCAAACCATATTGACCCAACTAGAAAACAACTAAAACCATAAATGCTTCCAAAATGGTCTATTCCAGAAGTACAAAGTAGCAGTCACTTCAACCCCCACTCATCAGAACCGAAGCTTTGTATCCCAAATAAATATCCCTAGCTGCACATAATAAAAGGGAATGTATGTCAGCCATAACTGCTGTGTTGTTCAACAACTAAACCCCCTATTTTCAATAAATGACACCCAACCCAATAACATTTAAACCCACTTTGTTCAATAAATGACACCCAAACCCAATAACTGCAATAAATGACACCCAACTCACTCTATTTCTCATTAAAACAGATCAAAGCACATGGATCAACAAATAACCAATTCCCAACCATTAGATCACATCAAATTAAATCCATACCACACATTCAAAATGAAGCCATTGCAATCCATGTGCATCCATGTCCACCAATTAAATTCAAGTGCCAAAAACTATAAAAGAAGTCCACCCATTGTTGAAGTTGCATCTTATGCTTTCAAACTATTCATCAAACTTGAAGACAACATCACAAAACAATTGCCAATATATCTAGGTTAGTTATATCAATTACAAATCATTCTTCTTACAGTTCTGTTTTCATTGTTTTCATTTATCAGAGTTCTTACATGATTTGTCTGGCCATAACTGCTAAAAGGATCTTTGGATGGTTTCACAAACAGCCATTGAATAAAAAGTAGGTTCTAAATACAGCTATTTAGAAAATTTTAAATCATTCCTTAAAATAAAAAAATGAATGCCTTCAACATACTTAATTTTTTCAGTTCAATTTTCTAAAACTTTTTATGACTGATAATAAAAATTGGAAACCATATAACCACACAATTGCTTTTTATAGAGTTTTTGTAGAGTTTCTTATTTCAAACTCTAATTTCTCCATTCAATGAGATAAATGTTTTAAAAACCTAAGATCTTTTCTCACGCGTCTTCAATGAAGTTTTCTTTGTCCAATACGGGAATCTTGATTTACGTGAAATTCTATCGTAATGGGAATGAACGAAACCTTTCAACTGCACTGCGACTTCTATCATAGAATCCTACTTGAAGCCCACTAGAAGATATCCATATAAAAGTTGCTAAACTAATGAACAGGCAGGCGATTGACTTAATTTCCATGTTGTTAGGAAAAGCAAGCTCCAACAATGTGATCATCAGGTGATCTAAACTTATACTTATGGATCAGCCACTTAAAATATTGTGGATATAATGTGGTAGTTTAAAAGATATTGTTTTGTATAATGTTGAAAGTGACAATAAGTCCATTCCAAGGCTGATCACAGCTGCAAGTTGTTCCCAACATAGAATTTATGCCCAGCCTTACTGTGATTATGACAGGCATAGCATAGCCTAGTTCTCAAGAACACTTATATGCTGAAGATGATGAAATTGTATGTGAAACACAATATAACCATGAACAAATTCACAATAACATGGAGATCATTCCACCAACTCAAGAACATGAAACTCATGTTGCTGATATTGTTAATGACATTGTTGAACATGCAGTTGACAATGACCAATTGACATTGCCAAGCCAAGTAACCCCACCTTCATGGCTAGTAGAAGCAATGATCAATATGAATGCACATAGTGTCTCAACAACCAATGAAGAAAGCATGAACATGCCCTCACAACTAGCAGAATTGAATAGTGAAATTGTTCATTTTTTGTGGATAATAAATCGATGGAAGAAGATGAAGGACATAATGAGGCATCAAATGAAGATAATGATACAGTTCAATCAGTTCCAACAAATACTGAAAGGGAAGTACCAAACAATGACATGCAGGTGGGAGGGGTGGAGAAGACACTTGGCCAGTTCCTAAAGCTACTAGTAGAGAGAGAATCAATGAAAAAAAGCAAGGTGCACCGGGTAGTCTTCGTCTGGGCTGAAGCTCACAGTTACTCACCTCAGAGGACTATATAAACCTGTTAGTTGAGTCTGAAAAAAAGAAATTTGAAATGCAAGAATTAAAACAGAAAAAGAAGGATCTAGTCAAGGAGAAGAAGGCAGCAAGGATTGTTGCAGCGCAACGTCGAGTCACAACAAATGCTTGAAAAGGAACAAGGGATGATCAATGATACAAGAATAGCTGATGAAACCAGGATTATTTCAAACTCATTGGACTCCATTACAGATAATACACCATTATTCCAAGATCTCATAAACATTCAAGTGCCTCACTATCAAACTGAGGATTTACCCACTTGCATTGTTCCTACCAGAGTTGGTGTCAATTCTCTGTATGCTCATTACACAGTTCCACTTAATGCAAGGGTCAGTAGTGAAAATGTGAGGTATGGGTACTCAATACCTCTATGATTGGATGGTGCAAATTGGAATCAATCATATGGCAGCAATCAACCATTTCCTAATCAACCCTTGACTGGTAGGCCAACCTACCTGGCTCAAGAAGGTAACTCGGGGAGTTTTGGAACTCAAGATTCTCAGGGCCATAAAGAATAGGGGTGTCATATGTTTTTGGTTCTAACCACATTATGATGTGGATTTTGGATGGATTGTATCTTTTTCTTGTCACAGAAACCTTTTGGCTTACAACCTAGGTTGTTTTATTTCAAAATGTGTGTGACATTATAGCCAAAATCCATTTTAGAAGGAACATCTATAGTCTATTATAATGTAGAAATCTTACAAGATTCTCAGGGTCATAAAGAATAGAGTTTAAGAATTCTCAATGAATTATGCATACTTTCAGGATATGCAATGTATCGTTAAATTCACTAAATCTCCGATCTTTTGAATGTCATGCATGCAATTACCAAATTAATGAAATTAAATGAATCGGTCATGAGAACTGAGGTATATCTTATATACATCGTATAAAATAGCTTTTCAATTTGACTAGCCTTTGTGACCAGTTCTCTTTTTATTAGCAAATCTATCTCTAATCTTATGTCTGCGACTTAAATAAGTTTATTGTAGTTTATATAATACAGAAAATATGAAAGTTTGAATGAAAATTATACGTGTACATCAATGTAAATCCAAGATTCCAAACCATTAGAGATAGTTGCTCAAGTTGAACTCTTTGCTTAACTGAATTTATATCCCAAGATGGACTCCTTAACTCATGTACAAGAATTTTATTTTCACAACGTTTTTGAATTATCTTTTTGACTCTTTGTTGATTGGAGTTTGCATACTATAAGTAAAACAAATTAGGATTTTATTTTCCCCATTTCACTGTTATTGATTCGAGATGATATTCCAGGTGTTTTTCACTTCCAGGGCCACTCCACGATAAATATACTAATAGTGATTTCCTGTCAGTCACTGGAAGATGTTAAATTTCTCTTTTTTCTCTCAATCCCAGCCCCAGACCCTACACAGCCTATCCTAGATCTGCTTGGATACCAAACTGGCTAGTTCTGTGTGGAACTAGTTCCTGAAATGGCTTAAGGTTTGGTTTGGTGCCTTTGGAGGTTTGGCTAGCTGAGCTATCCAATTCTAGTTCTAGTTCTAGTTCGGTTGGTTTTAATACATTGATTACAACCTTGTCCAACTCCAAACTCATACTTGGTCCTAACATTACACTTTATTACTTGGTTTTAGCATACAATTTTCTTAGTGTGCGAACTTCCAACTTATCCTGATGGTTATATGGCAAGATTGCCTTTAAATGAAAAATCAAGCCCATATTTTTTCAGCTACATTTCTTTTGTTGAGATTAATTTTGATAATATTTCTTTTTTGGGTAGCTATGGTCTCATCTCTAACAATTAAAGTACTAAGTTTATAAAAATTTGGATACAATACATTTGGATGTGGATTATGTAAAAATATATATGCCACATCCAAATTCGGCAATTATGGTCTCACCCCAACCATTTTGGGAGTCAATTGAAGTACCAAGTGATCCAAAGATGGATATGAATATTTAAACAACAGATTGTTATAAGTATCTAGATACACTACATTTTTGTGTGTGGCTTATATAAATATATATGTTAGCAAAATAAATACCACGAAATATAGCATATCCAAGTATGTGATAACAATTATAACCTAAATAATTTATTTGGGATCTTTACTACTTTTTGGAGATTTCACATTTTAACAAGTTTACTCCTAGTTGCATTTGAAAAGGCAGTGTCGTCTCGTATATAGCCTAAACTTGTTTTGCATCAATTAAAAAACATGAATACATTTGAGGTCAGAAAATACCATCGTTGTTTGTTTTTCTCTATACCTATGAAATAGTTGCCTCGAGGTTAGTTATCACTTTCATTATTTTTAAAGTTCTGTTGCAAGTTATTTTTATGTTTTTCTAGTGGACACATTCAATTACTAAGCCCTCTAAAGGAGAGATAACTACAAAACCCATAACATTGTTTCATTACACTGCTTTTACTAAAACTACATAACAACAATCATTGGCGATCTCAGTTCAGCAGAGTTAAGCTGGTGGCATGTCATGCAACCCATAAAAGTACAATTCCCCCATTACATGAAATGAGCAGATGGGTACAAACCCTAGGTGACTTTGACGAAATAGTACCCCCTTGTCATAAAAGCTTAGCTAAATGAAAGTGATTGCTATAAGCCCCTTGGGGGTTGTTTCGCCTGCACAAGTGAACCAATTATGGTGCCTCACCTCTTTGGGCCAACTATAATGCTTTTACTAAGTTTAAACTTTTAAAGGAAGCACTTTCAAATAAAACCCATCTAAGAACATAAGCATTTCAATTTGAAACCTACAAACAACTTTACACTAATATGAAGAGTGCATTGACCAAATCATTTACCAGTTAACCATTTGAGTGAGTTGGTGCTCTTCATGTTACTAAACCATTAACTATTCAAGATTGTGTAGATATTGTCAAGAAAACTAACAAAAAAAATACTATGAAAGATCTCTATACCTTTTTAACAGGTTTTCTCTTAATTATACTTGAAAGGCTAGTGTCATTTTTATTATTTGGGTTTTTTCTTCTTATTTTAAACTTTACTAGATATGAGATGGGTTATGTTTAACCCATATTTAGGTTACATCCAGGTTGTATCGTGTACTTAATACAGATCCAAGTAGTATCCATATCAGATACAAATTTATGCAAATTGACGTGGAAAAGAAAGCAGGCTTAGTGACATAGTTGTGGTATGTAGATTAGCAAAGTGATGCATTTTAGTTCGAGTTTAAAAGAGTGAACAATTGCATAATAATGCTAAACAATAAGCTAGGGTTTGGATTTTTTTAAGAGCCTTATTGTCAAAATGATCTCATCTACTCTCCCTGTCAAGGCTTTTATATCCCTAGCCTAGACCAGCTAGTCAATTCAACTAAGTGGATTTGAATTTCTCTACCTCACGAAGCTTGTTACAATTTCACCATGTTAGGTTAATAAAAAGCTATTAACAATTTAAAATAAATAGAAAACAAATGGAGGCAACTAGCATTTTTATGGTGCTTGATTCAACCATCCTAAAAACATGTATCCAGTCCTAAATTGTTTCTCTAAAAAGGAAAGTAATCTCAAAAACCAGGCACAAAAGCATCCTAAATGCATTCAGAGCAGTAGTTGACTACTCATTGGAACTTTTATATATTCTTGAGAATACAGTGCGAGTTGGTTTGGTTCTGCTGCCTGCAAACGTAACAATTAACAAGTAGCTATATTGATGTCAAAGCCTTGAGTTCATTACCTAGGATGGAGGGATATTATCTCTTCTTAATTTCTAATAACCATTCCACAATGGCAGTAACACCATGGAAAATAGGTAAGAACCAACTACAGGAATCTGCATAGGACATGACAACTAAAGCAAAGATGATAGTATTAGCTTGATCATCATAACTAAAACAAAGAGAACGGATTAAAGAGTCAAGAAGTTTCTCAAAGAAAATCAAGCAACAATAAGAAGCATAGCAACAAGTAGCAAAGCAAAGAGGAAGACTTCAAAATAATGTTCAAGGAATGACCTTACAACTAGACTACTTGGATAGTTGGTTCTTAACTAGACCCTAGCAGTCAAAGATAGGCTCCACCACTCAGGCCTAATAAGTGGTTGCTATCTGGTTTCACAAAATAGCATGTGTTGTGGGAATGTGGAGTTGCTAAAGCATTTTGGGAATGGATTACTGCTGAGTGCAACAATCTCTTTGTTAGTCTTCTTTGGGAGGGAGTCAGTTTGGGGATGGATGGATGATTAGGCAGCCTAGCAGAGGTATATAGAACACCTAAGCCTGACGAGCATCTTTTTTTAGGCTAAAAAAAGATGTGCTACTGAACAGGAATGCCTCCCCCTTCATTTGGGAAAGATTGCAGATGTTAGATCAATGTTAGCAGCGTAGATTTCAGCCAAAATTGGAATTTTAAAAAGAGTGTAGAACCTCTCTTCAGAATAAGGGCCAAAGAAGATATATTGGCATTCCTTGCATATGTGGGGAGAGGTAGGCTATAACCATAGCTTGGCCCAATGATATATACTACTTGGTG
>APFE031073434.1:161833-191092 GCA_000404065.3 Pinus taeda | reverse complement strand
TCCATCAACAGTCATACTATCCTCCTTGTCAAGCCTTATACCTCTGCTCTCCATGTCAAACTTCAAGAAAGGGAGAAATTCATTAAAAATCATGTTTATCTCTGGGTACGTAGGTTCTCTCTACCTTGCCTGCGTGTACGCATCCCAAGCTCATTGTACCTGCGTACTTGTACGCTCTGTAAGTCAAGGGATGGGTGCGTACTCCTGTAAAGGTCAAAAGGCGCGAGTTTCATCTTAAAAAAGTTACTTGTGGTCATTTCTAGAGCATTCTAGAAGATTGTTTGACGTGTATTGAGCGCCTCCATATGGTTCATGTATCCCTATGAAAGAGGAACTTATCCCATCAAGAGAGGAGCTACCCCATCCAAAAGAGGGGCTTATCCCATTGATGTTGGACCTGATTAACTTCCTCTAGAACATTATAAATACAGACATTGGGCCAGAGGAGGGGAGGTTGAAAGCTGAACATTCCAAAGGGTAGATGCTGCTGGAATTAGGACTTCCTTGTAGAAGCTTGTGAGGAGAGTTTCCCATCCTTTCTTGTTTCATTTGGAAGTGGGTGAGCTTATCAAAGTAAAGGAAAACTCTTGCTGGACCCTGGGAGGAACTTGCACAACACCAAGGCTCAGGTTGTAATGGTTTTTTTTGTTTCCTATTAATACAAATAAGTCCATTCTTCTCAACAATTTGTTATTAATGAGTTGTTTCATATACTCCTTGGTCTGTATGTTGAATATGTTTTATTTTATGAGATATTCAGGTGCTATGTAATTGTTTGATTGTTAGTGAATGCAGGTTTCGAAGTGAAGGAGGAGCTCATCCGGATTGACGAGGTTAGACTACTACAACAGCGTTGGACTACAGGTAGGATCTAAACACTTGATTTCATGTATGGTAAATGCATGTTTAGAGAAGGATTGCTCTTAATTGTCTTATTTGTCACTAGAAAGTCTTAGGCTTCTAGGGAGGTTGGTTTTGTCCGCAAGATTAACTCTTTCCGCATGACAGTTTTCATATAACAATGGGTATCAAGAGTCCCTAAGGATGAGTCCATTTGGCATTCTTTACAAGTGGAGTTGTAATACTCTTATTAGCTGGAGTGATCCAGTGAATAGGGTGTTGATTGGAAATGACATGTTGGTAGAGACGAAACATGAAATGTAGGTCATTAAGATGAATTTAAAGAAATCACATGATAGGCAGAAGAGTTATGCAAATCAACACAAGGTATTTAAGGAGTTTCAGGTTGGGGAGCATGTGTACTTTTGCACCAAGCCCAAGAGGAGATCCTTAAGGATTGGATCATGTGCCAAGCTTGCACCTTGGTTTGCAGGCCTTTCGATATCCTTGAGAGGATTGGACCAGTAACCTATAGACTTGCACTACCTCCAATAGTGAAAACTCGTGATGTTTTCCATGTTTCATTTCTTAAGAGATATCTGCAAAATGTTGATCATGTGATTGAATGGATTGTATTACAGCTAGAACCAGAGGGAGAATTCTATCCAAAACCACAATACATATTGTATCAGAAACAACTCATGGTCTGAAACTAAGTAATATGACAAGTTAAAGTGTAGTGTAATCACTTTGGGCTCGATGAAGCTACATGGGAGACGATTGATCAAATGTGGGCTTTGTATCCTCCATTATTCATTGGGTCAAGAAAATGATTTTTGATATATGTATGTATATGTGTATATGGTTGTAGTTTTCATGATTAGCTATGTTATAAAGCTCCAATAAGTGGTATGATTTTCATGTTTTCAATAGTTATTTATTGTAAATATTGCATCGAGCTATGTTATAAAGCTCCATACATAGTATGTTTTTTTTCAATTGTTTGTTGGTTATAGGTGTCATAGAACAATGGGGGCAATGTTCCCCTGAGTGGAAGGGGTTTGTAACAAACCAAGGTTAAAATTTCCTGTAATAAAGTTTAATAAAGGAAAAATAAGACTAAGGTCATGGGACACGTATTCCAAGTTGAATGTGGGAAAAAACACTATAGTGGGCATCACTTTCGGTTTAATAATGGTTATGGAAATTGGCAAATGCATTGAAAAAGAAAAAGAGGCTTTAAATGGAATTTAATTATGAAAATAAAGGAAAATAGGAGAAAAGGAATGTGAAGAGACACATATTTGCATGGGAGGGAAATTATAAGAAAAATGAAGTAAAATGAAGAAAATAGAGGCCTCAATGATAAAAGGGCTTCTAAGGATCAGTTCATATATTTTTGTCAGTTTGGCTCTGGAATTAGTTTCAAAGAGAGAGCACTAGGAAGAGAAAGCAAGAAAGCAAGAAAATGAAGGAAAAGGAAAGAAAGGACAAGGTTGGATCAACAACTTCCACGGGAAGATTTTGAAAGTGATAGCTTGCATGTGTGATTTCCTAGTTGAGGTGTGAATGTATGGTTCATGCATTTTCTTATTTAGTTCATTTGATGTCATTGGCATGGGTTTTTATGTGTTTTATAGTGGTTTCAACCTTTCCTTGCCATTTCCTAGAGAACCATGGTGTGATGGGATTCATTCTTGGTTGAGATTTGGATTGGAGAAACTTTTGAAACCGAGTGAGGTGGTATTAGGAAAATTCCCAAGAGTTGAGGGTGGAGATGGTTAACTTCAGGAAGCCAATGACAAGTGGGTGGAGATAGGAAATTTGTCAAGGTATGATGAATAAATTTTGAGGCATCCAAGCTTGTTTTGGTTTTTTTATCTCTTTACCAGTTTTAGCGGGATTGTGGTAGTTTGAGGGTGGAGGTAGTTTAACCTATGGATTCCCTTGGTTGATTATATATTGGTTTATCCCATGATATCCCACACTCATGCTAGGAATATGGCATGGCAGCGATTAGCTGAAAGAAAGATTTGTTTCAGCTCAATCTATGGTCGAGTGGTATGTGGAAGTCCTTGACTTGGTTGGGATTTGCATATGTTAATAAGAGTTATTTTCCTATTATGATTTATGAGAACTTGTAATTCTTATTATGTATCTTTGATGGAAATTCTTTCATGGTTAATATCTTAGTTATATGTTGGTTATAAGCATGGTTTATGATGTGCTCCAACTATGTCTCTTGTTATGCTTTGATAAGTTAATGTATGGTTGATGAAAGCATGGACTAACTAGTTTGGTTGTAGCTACCTGAGAGGGAATTAGGCCTTCTCTGTGATTTTCAACTAAAGTATAGGGATTTACACTTAGATATACATTCACAACATGTAACTCACATGTTTAACACATGTTTGATGAAATTTATATGGTGTTCTAGTCATTCTAGGTCAAATTCTGATTTCAAGTTTGAATGATTAGCATTGTTGTTATGGGAAATGATCTAGACATTATCCTAGAAAAGTGGCTCAGATCTCAAGATCGCATGCACAGAACTAAGGATCTGGGGTCATAACTACATGGAAAAGGGCATGTGAGTGTGGTTGGAGGCTCATAGCCACATGCAGGCAATGTCAAGGGTGTGTGTATAGGTCTAGGTATGAGAAAAATGGTTCCATCTAAGGGATTGGTCACTTGGGGTGGTTGTTTAGACTATGAGTGATATGTGGTTCCTGAGGAAGGTCAGTAAGTAGGTTAGTAAGTCTCAGTTGTAGGCCCCACTTCCTTAACTAGAACTAGGAGGTCATGTCATGTCATAATGACAAGTCGCTTCACATTTACCAAGAGGGCTTGTAAAAGCAGGTAAATGTGGGGTGGCATGTTAAATATTGGTATCAAATATTGGCATGATTTAATGGAAGACATGACACATACATCCCATAACATAAACACGCCACCATATAGATAATTTCAATTTATTAAATATGAGATGTAAGTTATTATTAAATATGAGATACTCAACATGAAACAAAAGATTACAATGTGAAAATGTTGTTCATTTCCATTCTTTATAGTGATTCAATTTAAGTTGATACCTATAAATACCATTTCCTTGAAAGTATTGAATTAATTCTATCATCCCATTTATATATGTTGGATTTTTCGGAAAAGAAAACAATTGTTCAAATAAAGTCAGGCTAAGGATGGAAGAGATGAAAGTGAACAAGGAAAAACCAGAGACTGAGTGTGGAAGTGCGAAGAATGGTGATTTCTCCACACTCTAACAAAATGAACTTCCTCTACACTTTATCTCTACACAACTATGCAATACTCAGAATGAACTTCCTATGTGCACTCAGGAAGACTCCAAACCTTTGCACCAAAGGGACATCCTAAGTGTTTAAAATGTTATTTGAATGAGGCATGGAAATCACCTAAGGGCACATGTGGCAGTGTGTATGAATGAAAAAGGACGAAAACATTTACGTGGAAATGTGTATTCCTCGATCCTTGTAATACGTTGTTTAAACAAAACTGAATTGTAGAAAAAATAGTATCATGTTATTACCCATTTGTAACTACGAAATGGTTTCCGAGATTAAAGTCAAAATATTATTCAAGAATTAGAATGCATCATTTTATACATATACACCACCTAATACATTAACATATGCATCATTTAATTGAGTACATGATACATACATCCCATAACATAAACACACCACCATATCCATAATTTCAATTTACTAAATATGGGATGTAAGTTATAATGTAAGCTATTATTAAAATTAAAATTGAGAAAATTCAAATTTCCACATCAGCAAACAACTTGGAGGTAGTTAAATTGTGTGACAAGGCTCTTGTCACTGAGTTAGATCAATAAATTTGAGTTAGAGAGTTCGGATTTCAGTTAAGCATGTGTGTCTTGAGCCTTGAAATTGTCATTCACTTCCATTACATTTTCACTTATATTTCCATATTGTCACCTTCACTCCACCTCTATTTCATTACATTTACTTTACCATTATCATTATTTGGTCACATGTATCTTTTTCCAAACTTTATTAATTCTTAGCATTTTTAAGTGAATTTATGGTTAAAAATTAGAAAATAATGTGCATATGATTATACCTAACAAATGGGATGAAATTTTTGACATGTGTAGGTCAAGAGGAAGCTTCTGAAAGACCCTTATGTGGTCTCCTAAAGCAAAATTCGAATTTGAGTAGAAAAGATCATGGGATCATGAGGATATGTGTCTCATTTCCTATTTGTACTAAAACTCTATGAATATATGTGTCTTATCATTTCCTATTTTGATTGTAACTCTAGAGATGTGGGGAGAGATTCATGGACTCTCATTAATGAGATAGCTTCTCATATTTTTGTATAAATAGGAGAAGTTTTCTCCTATCATTTTCATGTGTAAAATTGGAATTATGCTTAAGCTTTGAATACAAAATTAGATTGTGGCACCTTACTCATGAATGTTCCTTCATTTTGACTTAGTTTTGTTTACATATGTAGCATCTTGATTTACCATCTCTCACACTTTTAGATCAGCTACCTAAAATGTGTGAGATTTAATTTCTTTTATAGATTAAAGTTTATTTGATTTCTTAGAATTAGTTTTAGAATAACTGTGTAATCTTTGCTTTTCTAAAAACATTTCAAAAAGAAAAATTTATGTATTTTCCAATTGGATTAAGTTTGAGGCAAGAGCTCATAGTTATTTAGTTTCCTTTCATGTTTTGTTATTCACTTTCTTAGATCAAACTATCAATTCATTATATAATTGAATAAAAGATCAGGTCAAGAAGGTGACTTCAAATTGGGTGATTGAATGTTCAACCTATGAAATCATTGAGCTTTACTTTTTCGTGCTTTTATATTTTCTTTTCAGATCCTCATTTAATTGCATTGACTAATATTTCTAAAGATCATTCTAAGAAATTGATTTAATCATATTTCAAGATTGAATGGTTGAATATTTAATACATGCAATTACTGAGTTATTTTCTACACACTTTACTTGCTTTTCTAGGACATTAGATGTTAAAGTATAAATAGTTTCTTAGACATCATCTCAAGAAGGTAACACTTCATAATTGAATGTTAGAGTAACTAAGTATACATTAGTTGTTTTTTATTTCATAGGTTAGTTGAATTTCATTTTCAATATTTGATTTCATAGATTAGATGAATTAATTTTCTTTATTTTGTAGTTAGATTGATATAAATTGAAAGACAATTTCTAGCACATACACTGCACACATGCTTGACAAGTTTATGAAACCCCCAGGTTGAAAAATTAAATGACATGCAATCACTTTTCCCCAACATTTTGGCATTGTTGTCGAGGAAGTGTGCATAGGAACTAGCTTTCATTTTAGAGTGTATTTTATTTGTTTTTTTTTACTAACCATTTATGGACAAAGGATCTAGAATGCAGCTCAAAGACTACATTAAGGAATGGTATCAAGAATCAGTTACACCACAATATTCATCAATTCCTCAAGAGATCCTTGCGGCAAATTGAAAGGTCAAGTCGATTTCGCATATCCTTACAAACAATCAGGTACATTTTTTAAGTTGGGATATGAGCATTTCAAAAATTCTAATCCGTAAATGGCTTCATTGGAAGCTTGAATATATATATATATAATATATATATATATATATATATATATATATATATATATATATAGATATAGATATAGATATAGATATAGATATAGATATAGATATAAGATATATATATATAATATATAGATATAGATATATATAATATATAGATATAGATATATATATATATATAGTTTTTAGATATATAGAAAAAATAAAAATAAATTTTTATAGCTTTTAGGATAAATTTGATGTTTATGGTACAGTAAGAACCACTCATCTACTAACCCCTGGTAGGAAAATTTTGCAATAAAACAAATGGTTGAGAACAAGGAGTGCAAGCAAACATCACAAATGATAAGTTAAGGTATGAGATCAAGCCTTTTATTTTATTTTTTCAAAATTTACAGAGGAATAGATTGATAAAATCTTGACTATATTAACAAAATAAATCTCTCAAGTATCCTCTCCTTATGCACTTTGTGTGACCTAGAGGATCAAAAAAAGAAATTTTTTTGTTAGTATATCATAAAAAATTATTTAGCTACTGCAAGACTTACAAATCCATGTGCAAAAATCCTTACCTCTGTAATGCAAGGGTTTTCTGCGGGATTACAAAAATGATACGGTTAGATTCCTTCAAAGCATTGTCCCATTTTTTATCTCATTCCAGCTTTTGAGTAGAGTTAGATCTTCTCTTTTCCTTTGCTAGAAGACATCCACGCAGCCATAAGCCCAACCTTCAAAACCTACAAATCAAGAATCATGGGAACATTTCTAGAAATGCAGCAACGTAAACACATGATTTTAAAATGCAAATTCAAAGCAAACCAGGGTGAATCGAAAAAACTGAGACATGGGTTTTCTCTGGAACAGGGAAAATTAGGTAAACTATGAATGATTTCCTAGTTTTAACAATCATTTAGGAGAATTCCGAAATTGATTTTTATAGAAAACTTAATTGCCAGAAAGTGTAAATTGTCTTGACACCCGATTTTAAAACGAAATTTCTGAGCAAACCAGGGGAAATCGGAAACATATTTTAGGTGTGATAGCTTCCAAATAAAATAACTTTATAATATATTTATTTAAGAAATAACTTTATAAGAATATACATCTTAAATTATTCATTATAAATATGTCATTCTAACATTAATAACTTAATGGGAAAATAACCATCAACAACTCGTTATTTAAACAATAAATCTCTTTTAATAATATTAGCTCCTTTATTCTAACCTAATTTTCTCATATCTCTAGAAATATAATATTATCATCTTATTATTAATAGATTTATTAATATATATAACGTAAATTACGTATTTATTAATTTATATAACTTAAATTATTTCATAAAAATTTATAAATAACCTTTAATTTATTTAAACAAATAATTTTCCTTGGGATAATATCCGCTTATTTATTAATCTTACCTAATTTCTCTCATCTCTATAATTAAAATAACAAATAATATTAAGATTGAATTTATTTATAGCCTTGGTCCTAGAGTCAAATTATAGCTGTTATGTAGCCGTTAGAGTCTCTACTCAGCCTATTTAAATTGCTATAGCCTGATCTGTTTCTTCAACTTGTCCTGACGATGAACCACACTAGTTGGTTCGAAACGCGTCGACAATTATTTTCTTATGTGATTTACGCCGAAGCTCTTTTTACAGTCCCTTGTTCATCGGATCTTCTAGGTACTCGACAACAACAAAATTATTCATACTTAGCAAGATGTGTTTAGCCATCTTGACTCTCATTGTCATCAATGGTGAGAGTTCTCGTGTTGACTAGTGGCATCTATTAATGGCCACTAAGTCAACAATTTCTCGCTATGTTCAACATCAGAACATTTATTCACATAGCAAGAATTGTGCCAATGAGTTTTCAAAACATGAAGACTATCATTTTCAGCATTTTGGAGAAAATGTAGAACATATGCAGCTACAGAATCAGACAACAGCTGCAGAACCAGATAGCAGCTATGGAATCAGACAGCAGTTGCAGAATCAGATGAAAGTTGTAGAATCAAATAGCAGTTGTGGAATCAAATGGCAGCAGGAGAATCAGCACTATTCCGTAGCAAATTCAACAAGTTTTAATAAAAAAAATAAAAATTCATCTTGACTTTTTTCTCCATGACTTTTCCAACTACTTGAAGAAGATTATGATCAAAATTTTGCAGCCACCACACGTGAAACTCATCCATTTCTAAAGGTTAAGTTAAGGTATTCCGTTTTCTAACTTTTTACCATAAAATTCCTTGAAAAGACAAATTGATAATTTTTGGAAAAAAACATTTGTCTTCCTCATCTCGTAAAATTTCCAATATCATTAGTTGTGGGGTGGGGTGTGCTACATTAATTTTCATATTTTTCCATATTCATATCACATTCAAAAACCCACATCCTTTCAAAAGATACTAACTATTATATTATTATTATGAGCATGCTTGTCAAAAGTACTAAAAAGATAATTGGATACAAACACAATCATGGTTGTCACACAAGAAACAACTATGATGCAATCCAATAAAGATATACTTTACAACAATAATCAAATTATCATTATGCAAAGTTCAAAGATAAAAAATGAATGCAACAACAAAATATGGTTGTAACACAAGAACTAACCATGTTGCAATTCAACTAAAAGATTTTGCGGAAGTATGAAGTTATCAAATGATATCATGCAAAGTGAAGCCAAAGCTCAAGGATCAAACTGAATTAATGTAATAGATTGCATGAGAACATGCAATAGCTTCAGTTGGGGGGTACGTTTGGCCTTGAAATTGTCATTCACTTCCATTACATTTTCACTTATATTTCCATATTGTCACTTTCACTCCACCTCTATTTCATTACATTTTCCTCCATTTCATTAGATATGAGGAGAGATTCATGGGCTCTCATTAATGAGATAGCATCTCATCTTTTTGTATAAATATGGGAAGTTTTCTCCTATCATTTTCATGTGTAAAATTGGAGTTATGCTCAAGCTTTGAATACAAAATTAGATTGTGGCACCTTACTCATGAATGTTCCTTCATTTTGACTTGGTTTTACTTACATATGGAGCATCTCGATTTACCATCTCTCACACTTTTATATCAGCAACCTAAAATGTGTGAGATTTAATTACTTTTATAGATTAAAGTTCAATTGCTTTCTTAGTATTAGTTTTAGAATGATTGTGTAATCTTTGCTTTTCTAAAAACATTTCAATGGCAAATATTTATGTATTTTTTAATTGGATTAAGTTTGAGGCAAGAGCTCATAGTTATTTAGTTTCCTTTCATGTTCAGTTATTTACTTTCTTAGATCAAACTATCAATTCATTGCATAATTGAATAAAAGATCAAGCCAAGAAGGTGCCTTCAAATTGGGTGATTGAATGTTCAACCTATGCAATCATTGAGCTTTACTTTTTCGTGCTTTTATAATTGCTTTTAAGATCCTCATTTAATTGCATTGGCTGATATTCCTAAATCTCATTCTAAGAAATTGATTTAATCATATTTCAAGATTGAATGGTTGAATATTTAATACATGCAACTGAGTTATTTTCTACACACTTGATTTTCTAGGATATTAGAATTTAAAGTATAAATATTTTCTTACACATCATCTCAACAAGGTAACACTTCATAATTGAACGCTAGAGTAACTAAGTATACATTAGTTGTTTTTTATTTCACAGGTTAGTTGAATTTCATTTTCATTATTTGATTGCATAGATTAGATGAATTGGTTTTCATTATTTTGTCGTTAGATTGATATAAACTAAAATACAATTTCTAGCACATACAGTGCAAACATGCTTCACAAGTTTACAAAACCCTCGGGTTGACAAATTAAATGGCAGGCAATTACTTTGCCCCAACAGTGTGATTGCTAAATTTTAGTAATCCAGTTTAGTTATTTCCAGTTGTGTTAAATTAGTTCTAATAGTTAATGAAACTAGTGGAAGGTCATTTTTTTAGTGGGACAATAGTATAGCTTAATTATCATCTAGTTAATTGATCAATGAATTCAAAATATCTAGTTCATGTAAGGAATTTGAGTTCCTCATTTTTAGTGGAGATTCCAAGGCAATATAACAATTAATTTTAAACTAGTTTCAGTGTATAGGTGTTGCATGCAGTCATACGATCAAACATTGGGAGTTGTGTAATAAATTGGAGGAAAATTCCTAAAAAATAGGGTCTAATTCTTCAGGATTTTCACAAGGAAAGAGGGGCTCACAAATAGGTATAAATTTACTAAGTATGGGTTAGATATTCTCATTGAGTAGAGAGAACAATTATTCTTTTAGAGATGAAGACTAGAGCAAGAAATAAATTGTAGTACATTATCTATTCATCTTATTAGAAAAGAGGCTTAAGGGGTCTTTCCCAGTTGGGTTTCCCTAGAAAAATATTGTGCATGTGTGGTTTTTCTTATTACATGTTTGTGAATGTTATTCTAAATTATGAAGTAATTTCTACTAAGCAGTAAGGTAGAATTTTGTTTCTTGATTTAGATTAAATTTCTTGAGCAGTTGCAATTCTATCACCAAGTTTCTACACAATTTACACGGATTCCTATAAATACCATTTCCATGAACCCTTGAAGCAATTTTATCATCGCATTTATCTACATTGAGTTTTATGGAAAAGCAAGCAGGTGTCCACTTAAGATATCTATTCAAATAGAGCTAGGCTAAGGCTCAAAGACATGAAAGAAAATGAGGAAAAACCAAAGATCAAGTGCAGAAGTGTGGAGAATGGTGATTTCTCCACACTCGTATATAATGAGAAAGAAACTCCTTTTGCAATGTGGAAGGCACTGACAAATCTATTTAAGAAAAATAGTGACCATAGAAAACTGGACCTTAGAGAAAAAATTTGAAACATCCAAATGCAAAAGAATGACACTATTTTGTAGTATCTCACCATATTTAAGCAAGTTTGGGTCAGGCTTCGAGGGGTTGGTGTGAATGGTACAAAAGATGACCTAGCGAGCCTAGCTCTTATAGGCCTTCCCAAAATTTTCCATAGGTATTAGGACTTTGTGAACGTGATGAAGAATTTACTGAACTGGGAACACTTATGGTTTGATTTGGTACAAGAAGAGATTAGACAAAATACTATAGAGGGAAATTCATCCAAGGGAGAGGATGAAAAAAAAATTAATTAGTTGGAAAGGGAAATAAGGACAAAGGGAATAAATATCAAACCAAACCAAAATCCAACCAAGAGGGAAAGAATAAAGACTTGTCCAAAATAAAATGTTTCAGTTGTCATGAATTCAGGAACTATGCTACAAAGTGTTCACAAAAAAATTATAGCAAGAATATCTCAGGAGGAGAAACAAGTGAGGCATTTGATTCATAGTTTGAGATAGACATTACCCTTATCACATGCACGACCAGCTTTGTGATGGGGAGTGTGTGATATTGGACTCAGGTGCCTCGTTCCACATGATAGGGTATAGAGAGTTTTTCAATGACCTAGAGGAGAAAGATGTTATGAAACCAACTCAAAAAATAGAAGAAGAGATAGGTCAATGACTTCAAAATAAGCTTATTTGAGGAGGCAACCTCCTATACATTACACAAATGAAAAATTCTTGGGCGATACAAATGAAAAGAACTCATTTCTATATATAGGATTCTAAGGGGTCATAATATAATCAGAGCGAGCATAACAATAATAATGTAAGGGTACAAAAATAACAATAGTGGGCCTCTATGGGGAACAATAATAATAATATGGGGATTAAATGGGCACAAAAATACAATAAGGGGGTTGCAATAGTAACAATAAGGGGCTACACTAGTAGTATAGGGACACAACATGCCCCTCTCCTTCAAAAATTGTTGTCCTCAATGCTTGAGTAGTTCTAGATGCTTCTATATAAAATTTTCATCCTCCCATGCATAATATTCAACAGTTAAGTTCTTCCACTTGATGAGATACTTTGAAATTTATTGATTCCATAGTTGTCAGGTTCTTATTTCCATGAATGCTTCAGGTTCTAACATGATTTTTCCTTCCTTGTTAAGTTTCATCAAAATTGTTTGAACTGGGATCTTGTCACCTATAACCTTATTTAAGCATGAAACATGGAAAACTAGGTTCACTCAAGAAGATGCAAGAAACTCAAATATGTATGCCATAGTACCAATCTTTTGTAACACCTTGTAAGGACCATAGTACTTTGGTGATAATTTATTATCCTTCTTATCTTGCTTGAGGGACATTTGTTTGTATGGTTGTATCCGTAAAAATACCCAGTTTCCTACCTCAAAACGTCTTTCATTGCGATGTTGATTTGCCTTTTGTTTCATTCGATTCTATGCCAAAGTGAGGTTATCCTTTAAGAGCTGGAGAACTTGTTGTTTATTGTCGATGTAATATTCCACTATTTCAACCTTAGAATGATTGTCCAAAACTTTTTGGATATCTATAGAATTAGATGATTTCGTTGTTTACACCTCCAGTGAACATAATTGTGAAATTATGGCGTGTTGTTCTTTCTTTAGAATATTTTTCATGTTGTTAGAGTTGAGTATCTTTTTTGGTTTCCCTGTGATACCCCTTAATTCAATTTCCTTTCCTTCCCAAAAAAAACTCAAGAAAATTTCTTGAAATTAAAAGTGCTTGTACCCAAAGATGGACTCCTAGTACAACATCATTCCACCCATTGGAATGGAAATAATTAGACTATTCAATGCATATTCTCCCATGGATAGTTTGATATTATGGCACTTTCCAGAGAAATTTATGTTTCCTCCATTTTAAACCAACACTTGACACTCTAGTGCTGGATGTAGGAAGCAATTCAATTCCTTAGATTTCTTACAATGAATAGATTTATGGTCACTCTTTCGTTTCTCGAGCTTCCTAGCCGAGTCATTTGTTGTTTAGCAAGAATTCTTCAAGTGGAGAGCTCATCTACATTATTTTGGTGAAGGTTTTCATTTTGATTTCCAACATTTGCATCCCTCGTCTCCAGGTGGTGCATATTTTTGAAGGACGTGGTGAGGAGAGGTCGAGTTGTGATTGTGACATATTTCAGAAGAGCTTTGGCGAGGAGAAATTCTAGAAAGCAGGCTTGGGTGTTTGACTGCCATTTGGGTGAGTTTTCAAGCTGGAGGAGAGAGCTTCTATTCAATGTGGCCTTTGTATTTCTAAGGCCAGCGCATAGGCAGAATATTATGCACACATGGGAGGACGAGGCTCATATTTTGTGGTTGATCCTTGTAGAGAGAGACAAGGGAAACATCTATGGAGGAGATTGCTACTTTTCCAGAGACTTGGAGGAGGATTTTGTTGGCATCTTCGTAGGTCATGTGCTTTAGCAGTTTGGAGGGCGTAGGGCCTCTTGGGGGTCGATTTTGGGAGTTCAAAATATGGACAAACCATTTCTACGTTTTATAAGAGGAGTCTGTGATTAAAGTTTCAGAATTTTTTGGAAGATATTCGGGCCTAAAATCCTAATTCTTATAACATGGCAAATTGTTAGTTAATTGAGGAATTTGCACCATTTTGTGGGTTCGACTTTGGCTTGGAATTAGGCCAAACCGTTTTTGGGTTTTTGTGGGTTTTGTTCAAGGAGATTGGGGTTAATTTTATAGCATTTTTTTAGCTCCAAAGGTGGGTTTTATAGCAGTTTTGTTCAAGCCATCAGTGTAGTTTTCTAGGCAGCACAAAGCATTAGAGGTGTCGTCATTATGAACATTTGAGATCATTGTCTTATCACCTAGGTTTTCTCACACTTGTAATGAGTTAACTAAGTCTAACTCACTCATTCAACTCATCCTTCCTCAATTTAGAACTTGAGACTCACTCACTTGTCTTTTTCCAAAGATGAATCACATTAGAAGGAAAAAATTGAACCTTCCATTCCTACATATTAGTCATAATGCCTTCCATAATGTATTTGTTTTATAAACTTTGGTCACAATTCTACAAAATATATTTTATAAGCACTACAAAATATATTTCCTATGAGTGCTCATCCTCCACTTCTTGTCATATTAAGCAATCATGGCATTACATGACCCAAAATCTATGAGGATAAAGCTCTGTGGAGGTGTGGAGTAAGCTTTCATTGTGTGATGTGTAAAGGTGTGGCCTGCAGAAAAAATTGCAAAAATGGAGCATTCTCAAATAAAAACAAAATATGTGCCCCATACAAAAAGACAAAACTATGCTACAATGCAACTATCACCCTTGTTTATGGTATATAAACCCACATCCCAATATAATAGTTCATATAAATGTTTCACATTTTGTTTACTTTATGAATATACATAGTTGTAACAATTCAACAATATTAACTTAAAACAAACAAATATATAACAAATTATTTAAAATTTCAAATCCGCAGCATTCTAGTGGTAAGGCTATAAAGAAGTATAATAACAAAGGTACATCATAATGCACAAAGGGAAAATACACAATACTCTTCAAGAATATTACATAAAATGACATATATAATGTATAAATGCAAAATACTTACAGTTTTAAGCGTTCTTTACACTTTGGGTGGGTACTTGTTAATATTTTGGATCCTTTAAAGAAGTATTTAATCATAAGGGGAAAAGTTGTATTGAATGGAGAATTTTCCATGTAATAAAGGCAACCATAATTATAGGTGTTTCCCCTCAAGAAAGGGTCAAACTCAATAAGGTGAGAAAGTTATAAAATCATATTAGAGAACTTATATTTGTGGAGAGGAACTTATATTTGTAATACATCTCCAGCTAATAAAATAGTACCTACTACCACCTTACAATCACTAGTGATGATGATGCAACTCTATTTTTCAAAAATAATAAGAAAAATAACTGTAAAGAAAAATAAAACAATACCTAGATATCTATAACAATCTTCTCTTCTCCTTTTATATTTATATGTCTACCTTAATTAAAAGTTATCTTTCCTAGACATAACATAAAACAATATATTGGTTTCATTTTTCCAAATTTTAAATTTATTTTCATAAATGAACTTGGTTCGAGTTTCAGAGAAACCAACATCTAATCTTCTTTGCTCGAACTATCTTCAGAGGTCTCTATTTCCTTCAACAATCGCCTCATCCTCGCAGAATTCCTTGTTTTCCTCCTCCTCCGCTTCAACGATCTCGAAACTGAAACGTTGTTAGTAGACTCGCCAACGGTGTCCTCTGGTGAAGAAATACCTTCGAAACTCGTTTCTAACCTTGCTCCCGACACGGAATCATCTTCTTTAACATCTGATCGTTTTTTGGAGCTCTCCCATTTGCGTCTAGATGTAACATCTGGAAATGGATTGGGAGGCTTCTGTGAAAATAAGCTTACCAACCTAACATCAGCTTCACTCTTCTTGTCATCAGAAATTTTCTTGTTATGAAACCAGCTCAAGAAAAGATAGAAAAGATAGCCCAACGCCTTAGAATTCAGCCTCTTCGAGGGGGCAACCTCCTTTACATTACATAAATGAAAAATTCTTGGATGATACAAATGAAAATACCTCCTTTATATATATAGGAGTCTAAGGGGTCATAATGTAAACAGAGCCGACATAACAATAATAATGTAAGGGCACAATAATAACAATAGTGGGCTTCTATGGGGCATAATAGTGACAATATGAGCACTACATGGGTACGTCAATATAATAAGGGGGTTGTACTAATAACAATAAGGGGTTACACTAGTAGTATAGGGGCCTAACATGCTCCTCTCCTTTAAAAAGTGTTGTCCTCAACGCTTGAGTAGTTCTTGATGCTTCTGTATAAAATCCTTGTCCTCCCATGTGGAATCTTCAGCGGGTAAGTTCTTCCACTTGATGAGATACTATGAAATTGATCGATTTCGTAGCTGTCAGGTTCTTGTTTCTGTGACTGCTCCAGGTTCCAATATGACTTTTTCTTCCTCTTCAATTTCTGGCAATATTCTTTGAATTGGGATCTTTTGTAACTTTTGAATAAGTGGCCAGACTTCTTTTTCCTTCTTCCATTCATCCTTTTCTTTGTTTATCCAATCTGGTTGGATAATAGAAATAGCACAAAACAATGCTTCCACATCCTCATCCTTGAAGAGTCTTCCCATTTGGTAGGGTCGCCATTTTTTAAGTGCATGTAGTATTGCCAACATTTCCTTCTCATAAATAGCTTGCTTGAGATGTAGTAGTAAAAATACCCAATCACCTACATCAAAACATTTTACACTACGATGTTGATCTACCTGTTGTTTTGTTTGATTTTGCACCGAAGTGGCGTTATCCTTTAAAAGTTGGAGACCTTGTTGTTGATGCTCGATGTGATCTTTCACTGCTTGAACCTTTTTCTTCTTGATATGTCCTTCTATCTCTAGAGTTTGGGGAGTGGTAATTTCTTCCAACCTTTACAAGATATGGTCAGATTCATTTCTTGATGCTCGATGTGATCTTTCACTTCTTGAACATTTTTCTTCTTGATATGTCCTTCTATCTTGATAGTTTGAGGAGTGGTAATTTCAACCATTGAATTACAAGATATGGTTGGATTCATTTCTTCTTTCTCGATGTGATCTTTCACTTCTTGAACATTTTTCTTCTTGATATGTCCTTCTATCTTGATAGTTTGAGGAGTGGTAATTTCAACCATTGAATTACAAGATATGGTTGGATTCATTTCTTCTTTCTCTGGGGTGGGGTCCTGGTGTATATCCTCTTGTTTTGATGGTTCTTGATCCTTTTCTTCCTCCTCTTCATATTCTATGTAAAATAATTTCTTCTCAGCACACTTATGACCTTTGGTGCATTTGCTATCACAATTGTAACAAAGACCTTTTTCTCTTTTTTCTTCCAACTGTTGTGGTGTAACCCTTGTAGGTTGTGGAGGGCTAGGAGAAACAACACTTCCATATTTATAGTTGTGAGGGGTATGCTTCCTGGTTTCCATAATTTTGCTTTCCACTATGTCACAAATCCCTTTTTCTCTTTCCAATTGTTGTGGTGTTTCTCTAAAGAAGGTGTTTCTCTTTGTATCCTCATAATGTGCTATCATTTCCTCCATGAAAATTGACCACGTAACAAGTCTTTTACGAGAAAAAAGCCCTTTATACCATAAAAATTTATCCAGTTCTAAATATGAAGATGAAATACATACCTTTTGTAACAGTGGTACACCATGTAGATCAAAATATTGCTCCATCTGACGTATCCAATTTACCGGATCCTTGCCATCAAACTTCCTCATCTTTCTATTTCTTGATTTTAGGAGCACGATCTTGAAATTACTGTAGCTTTGTACTTTCAGATCTTTAAGTTCTGAAATTGCGACCTGTAGTAGCCCTCTGTGTCCTCTTTCTAATGCCACCAGTCTGATCCAAATTGGATTCTCCAAGGAAGAGTTATGTCAAATCTCCCACAGTGACCGGATTATAGACTAATTCAATAGAGCGAACTTGTACGACGTGCCACGTGTCCCTGTTTTGACCTCTGGCTCTGAAAGTTAGATACAAGAAACTAAAGTCTATCCTCTTTCTGTGCCTTCTTACGAAATTTCAATCTGATGCTCAGAGAGAAAGTTATGATGATTTTTCCCAGGTCACTTGTTTTGAACGTAATTCAGGAGTCTCCAAAAAGACCAACTTCCTCAGATCATATCTCCACAAATAACATGCGAAAATCTATGAAATTCGGACCCAAGGTTCAGCGCGATTTCTTCTCAAATTGGTTTTTTTTGCGACTTCTGAAACGTCACAAAAAAAAAAGTTATAGCGAAAATTCCATGATGACCTGTTTGGAGCAGCGAAACCCTAGAATCCAAAGCTCTGATACCAAATGTTATGAAACCAGCTCAAGAAAAGATAGAAAAGGTAGACCAACACCTTAGAATTCAGCCTCTTCGAGGGGGAAACCTCCTTTACATTACATAAATGAACAATTCTTGGATGATACAAATGAAAATACCTCCTTTCTATATATAGGAGTCTAAGGGGTCATAATGTAAACAGAGCCGACATAACAATAATAATGTAAGGGCACAATAATAACAATAGTGGGCTTCTATGGGGCATAATAGTGACAATATGGGCACTACATGGGTACATCAATATAATAAGGGGGTTGTACTAATAACAATAAGGGGCTACACTAGTAGTATAGGGGCCTAACACGAACTACCTTCAGAGGTCTCTATTTCCTTCAACAATCGCCTCTTCCTTGCAGAATTCCTTGTTGTCCTCCTCCGTTTCAATGATCTCGAAACTGAAACGTTGTTAGTAGACTCCCCAACGATGTCCTCTGGTGAAGAAATACCTTTGAAACTCGTTTCTACCCTTGCTCCCGACACGGAATCATCTTCTTTAACATCTGATCATTTTTTGGAGCTCTCCCATTTGTGTCCAGATGTAACATCTGGAAATGGATTGGGAGGCTTCTGTGAAAACAAGCTTACCAACCTAACATCAGCTTCACTCTTCTTGTCATCAGACATTTTCTTGTTATTAACAGATTCATGATGGCGACCATCAGGAGACACTGGACTGTTTGCAACTTGAGAGTTTGGATCATTCGCAAGCGATTCAGTTGGTTCTGGTGTACTGATATTAGTTACTGCATCCTCCTCATCAACAGGAGTCGTATTAATCTCTTGGCTTCCATGTCTACAAATATCGTGAACAAATTCACTGTACCTATATACACAGTTGCAATGTATTTCCTGCTCTGGTGGAAATTTTTCTTTCAAATATGGTCTAAGTGTTTCAGCACAAGATGCAGCGACATCCATGGCTAATGTATGTGCAGCCGGTGAAGAATTCCTCGTTTCTCTTCTCAGGTTATTGAGAAAAACAGATAATAATTCCGGAGAAATTTCATTACTTTCTTCAAGAACGAACGTCATAATTTTTTTCATGGAAACACATACATCTGCAGAATAATCATGATGAGAAACAGAAGCAAAAAAATGTTTGCACATCTCACATAGGAGGTCTTCATCACTCATCATGGTCTTCATCACTCATCATGGTTATTATCTTCTTCGAGGTATCATATATTCATTTAAGTGTCTTGGGTCATGAAATGGTTAAATTCCTCATTTTAGGTCATGGTCTAGGGTTTCACTCCATGTGTCATCATGATACCATATATGAAAACAAAACATGTCCTTCATGTGATTCACTGGGTAAATGGAGTTAGCATCTTAGGGAAATCAAAATAAAGGTAAAGGTAATATTTAATATCAAATAAGACAATGTTACAGTACACTACCTCGCCTCATCATTCCTCATAGGGACATGTTCGCTTCAAAATATTTTTCTGACCCAATGGAGAATAATTTTACAAACGTAAAAGAGTTTTGTGTCCATTATATTCCAAGGAACAAAAACCTCCTTCATTTTATGTGCAAATGTTATGATTTGAAACAAATACCCAAAATACACTTGCTATGAGAGAGTTGTTGCACTTCTAGACAGCTTGACTTCAAGACAATTTTTCAAGGATTTAGAGAAGGTTTTGTCAGTGCTTGAGGCCTATATTGTGTATAAGACATCCTAATATTTCCAATTCTCCCTTCATCTTGTGATTTGGATTAGTGGAAGGCATCCAAAAGTAATCTACAAGTTGGCACTGCACTCTTGTCAGAGAAACCGTGAGTTTTTGGAGCGACCTTGGGAAAATTAATTTTTCTCCCTCATGGAGTGTCCAAATTACATGCTTGAGGTGTCCATCATCTAGAAGACTTCAATATATTTCCAAAGAGCTATCAATCTCTCCATTTGGAGTAGCTTAAGGCCTCCAAAAGTGGTTTGGAATATGGCATTGTGCTTCTATGAACTGCGCTACGCGCAGGACAAAGTGCCCAAAAATCCTTCAAAACTCTCCCAAATCTCAATTTTTCACTTGAAAGCTTGATTTTATTAACTTCTAAGACAATTTAAAAGTAAGTACACCATCATTATCTCTCTTTTTCTTTTCCAAATCCATCTTATGTCAATGATTGTTCAATTTAGGGTTTGTAGTGAAATTTGCATGGGAAACGATAGGGTGAAAATGGACATCTTTATTTTTGGTTTCTAAAACATGTAAAATGGTTTCCTACACCTGAATACATGTTTAATAAACCATTGTAACCATTCAATTCTCCTCAAAAAATAAAAATTACCCCTCAAAAAATAAAACCCTAGCTCATTCTTAGAGGTTTTTGGGCATTTTTCATTACAAACCTTGTTTTTCCTCCTTGCAAGAAGATCACTCTTCCACTATTTCTTCACTTATTTTCATCAGATTCTAAAGTTCATATTCACCTTTTTCAAACCTCCTCTATCATTTTGTCAAAATCCACCTTCACATCACTTCATTTCCATTCATACCTCACAATTTATTTTCCATTCAAATGGAGGTGGGGTCCTCTAGAAAATCAATGGAGAAGACTTAGCTATCCAAACCTGAGGTGACTAAATTGTATAATAAAGGGTAGATTCTTGTGTTTTCTTCTCACAAAGAGAAAGGGGCCAAGCCTTCTTCATCGAAAAAGCAGGAATCAGCAATAAAGGATAAAGACACAATTGAACATGAGTTTGAACTAATTGATCCGAGACTGAGGATTAGACCATAAACATGAGACATACTATCAGGGACAAGTATTACCAAATCAAGGAGTTGGTGATCAATTTGGAAAGGGAAAATTATGTTATATCATTCCTTGAATAGGAAAACAGTCAACTCAAAACAAAGGAGTTGATCCTAGAAAAGGAAAAATCCAAGTTAATGCAGCAATTCGGCAAAGGAAAGGAGATCATGAAATCAAGTGAGCCTGAAGCATCAAATATGAGAGGAAAAAGTAAAAGACTAAGAACAAGAGGCCTCAAGAAAGCTTTGCAAGAGGAGCAAGAACACATTCTATTGAACGAAGACCTAGACCTAGAGGATAAGATCGCCCTAGAGGTTCATCAAGATAAGGAATATTGGCTCAATAGAGTGAATGAACATTTGTAGAATCTCATTGAGAAGGAAAATAGAGACAATCAGTTGCCCAGACACATGGCGCACCACTACCAAGCTCAAAACATGATCGCTAATGTCAAGGTAAAGCAACTTGAAAACAAGCTCTAGGAGGCCAAAAAAGACCAAAAGGATGAGGGAAACTTGTAGATACTTATTGAAGCATCCATGAAACTATAAATAACATATTTTTACACTTTCCCTCCAATTTTGAGAAAATTCTGAGCATTTTGAGTTTTTTGAGAATTTTTTGTCCAAGTTCAAAAATTTAGCTGCTTCAAAAGTGCAGCACCTTGGTACTGCGCTTTTTCCTCAGGCCTCCATTTGAGGAAAGGTCTAAAATTTTGAAATTTCTTGCCATCCTCTAAAAACCCATTTTCCAATATTTTTCAAAGGTGGCTTAGTTTTGGAGAAAAATGCAAAAAAGTGGAAAAACACTAGCATTCTAGACCATTTTTTGACAGGCACTGCACTTCTGGAGAGACCTTGGGAGATAGAATATTTGAAGGCCTTTCCATTCTCCAAATTAAGAAATTAAAAGTTTTTTGGAAACTATACTTGAAGGGATAGTTTACCATTCTCTCATTTTTTCATTTTTTCCCCTGGAAGGCACCTAAAAAGCAACTCAAAATTGGCACTATGCTTTTGCACTTTCTGTGTTTTTATTTGGAAAATTTCACTGTGTAAAATTCCTAGTTTCTAGTCTCACTTGGTCAAAGTCAAGATTCTATATGTAATGGCACTATTTTCGAGGCTAGTTGATGTGGGCATGAATAAATTCACATCATAGGTTGTTTTTTATGTTTGTTAGGCCTCATAAAAGAAGCAAACTCTTAAACAAACTCTTCATGAAGTGTTTGAGTTTCACCTTCTCACTCTCACCTGCTGGTTGAGAGAATATTTGATTCAGTTCCTCCATCAAGGAATTCTACTCCTGAAGGTGGGAAAGTGGTCAAGGAGAGACTATATGTATCATTTCTCCTCAAAAGAAGACGGTTGAACCTTTTGTGGAGGCTTGCATTGTAATCATCTTTCAGCTAATACAAATATAGGTTGCAATTATTTTCAAGGATCTCTAGCCCGATGATTTCATGGTGCTTGTACTTCATTATTTTTGTTTTCCCGTGGTCTAAACATATTTATCTACATTATATCTCTTCTTTCTATGGATACCTTGTGATGAAATACTCAGAATTCTTGTTTTTCAAGCTCTGTTATCTGGTTTTCATAGTTATGTGTTTTGTCTTCATAAGCTAATAAAATCATGTTTATTTATGCTCATTAGTTTCTTCCACACTATATCCTCTATAATACACTGAAAAATACTCAAATTACACCATGGTTTCTAACATCTATCTCCTTCTTATGTTTGCTCCTGCGTTTCCACAGCCTAGACCTACTTGTGGCTTCAAACCCTAAGTTCAGCAAATCCATAAAAAAACAAAATTTCACAAACAAATACACATATCTAGCCTAAAATTCATTTTCTTTAGAGTCATATCACTGATAAGAGACTTATAGAGATCCCTCTCATGCTCAGTAGGGCTAGCTACTGAGCTGAAGTGGTTTGAGGATACCCTTGCCGATTTCCTTTTCAACCTAGGAGATTGTAAGGACTAACAGAACAAGAGGGGAATTCTAGCCTGAACCACAATGCATATTGCAGCAGAAACAACTCATACTCCAAAACCGAGAAAGATGACAAGTTAAAGTGTAGTGGAAGCACTTTGGGATCAATGAAGCTACATGGGATATGACTGATCAAATGTGGGATTTGTATCCTCCATTATTCGCTGGTTCAAGAAAATGAGTTTTGATATATGTATGTATATGTGTATATGGTTGTAGGTTCCATGATGAGATATATTGTAACACTCCAATAAGTGGTATGATTTTCATTTTTTTCACGTTGGTCATGGTTTTGAGTAGTTGTTTATTCTAAATATCGCATCGAGCTATGTTATAAAGCTTCATATGCAATATGTTTTTTCAATTGTTTGCTAGTTATAGTGACATAGAACACTGGGGATGGTGTTACCCTAAGAGGGAGGGGTTTGTAATAGCCCCGAGTTAAAATTAAATGTAATAAAGGTTAATAAAGGAAAAATAAAATGAAGGTCATGGGACATGTATTCCAAGTTGAATCTTGGGAAAAACACTATAATGGGAATCACTTTCAGTTTAATAATGGATATGGAAATTGGAAAATGAATTAGAAAAGGAAAAGTGGATTTAATTGGTATATAATTATGAAAATAAATGAAAATATGAGAAAAGGAAGGTGAAGAGATACATATCTGCATGGGAGAGAAATTAGAGGGAAAATGAAGAAAATAGAGGCCTTAATGATAAATGGCTTCTAAGGATCAGTTCACATATTTTTGTCAATTTGGGTTTGGAATTAGTTTCAGAGAGAGAGAGAGAGAGAGAGCACCAGGAGGAGAAAGCAAGTAAACAAGAAAAGGAAGGAAAAAGAAAGTAAGGACAAGGTTGGATCAACAGCTTCAGCGAGAAGATTTTGCATGTAACAGGTTGCATGTGTGATTTCCTAGTTGAGGTGTGAATTCATGGTTCATGCATTTGTTTATTTAGTTAATTTGGAGTCATTGGCATGGGTTTTTGGGTTTGATAGTAGTTTTATCCTTTCCTTCCCATTTCCTGGACAACCATGGTGTGATGGGATTCATCCTTGGTTGAGATTTGGATTGGAGAAAGTTTTGAAACTGGGTGGGGTGGTATCAGGAAAATTCCCAAGATTTTGGAGTGGATATGGTTTTCATTGGGAAGCCCTTGATAGGTGGGTGGAAACAAGAAAATTCCTCAAGGTATGGTGAATAAAATTTGAGGCATCCAATCTTGTTTTGGTTTTTTATCTCTTTACTGGCTTTGGCGAGATTGTGATAGTTTGAGGGTGGAGGTAGTTTAAACAATGGATTCCATTGGTTGATTATGTCTTGGTTTATCCCATGATATCCCAGATTCATTCTTGGAATATGGCATGGTAGTGATTAGATGAAATAAATATTTGATTGAGCTCAATATATGGTCGAGTGGTATGTGGAATTCCCTAACTTGGTTAAATTTTGCATATGTTAATAAGAGTTACTTTCTATTGTGATTTATGAGCATTTGTACTTGTTATTATGTTTCTTTAATGGCAATTATTTCATGGTTATATGTTGGTTATAATCATGGTTTATGATGTGCTCCAACTATGGATCTTGATATGCTTTGATAAGTTGATGAATGCTTGATGAATGCATGGACTAACTAGTGTGGTTACAACTGAGAAGGAATTAGACCTTCTAAGTGATTTTCAACTAAAGTACAGGGATTTACACTCAGATATGCATTCATGACCTTTAACTCACATTTTTACCACATTTTTGATGAAATGTCTATGGTGTTATAGTCATTTTAGGTCATGTACTAATTTCAATTTTGAATGATCAGCATTGTCATTATGGAAAATATGATTTTGGAAAGTTATAGGAAGTTTTGGGCAGTGGTCTAAAGGCTAGCCTAGAAAAATGGCTCAGATCTCAGGACTGCATGCACATAACTAAGGATCTAGGGTCATAACTACATGGGGCAAGGCCTGTGATTGTGGTTGGAGGCTCACAACTAAATGCATGCAATGTCAGGGGTGTACATATAGGTCTAGGTTTGAGAAAAATGGTTCTAGCTAAGGGATTGGTCATGTGGGGTGGTTGTTCAACCTCTGAGTGATATTTGGCTCCTGATGAAGGCCAATAAGTCTTAGTTGTAGGCCCCACTTCCTTAACTGGAACTAGGAGGTCAAGTCATGTCATAGTGACAAATCACTTCACATTTACCAAGAGGGCTTGTAAAATAAGGTAAATGTGGGGTGGCATGTTATAGATTGGTATCGGATATTGGTATCATTTAATGGAAGACATGACACATGTTACATCCCATAACATAAACACACCACCATATGCATAATTTCAATTTATTAAATATGAGATGTAAGTTATAATGTAATTTATTGTTAAATATGAGATACTCGACATGAAACAGATGATTACAATGTAAAAATGTTATTGATTTCCATTCTTTATAGTTATTCAATTTAAGTTGATTCCTATAAATACCATTTCCGTGAAAGGATTGAATTAATTCTATCGTCCCATTTATCTATGTTGGATTTTTTGGAAAAGCAAACAATTGTTCCAAAAAAGTCAGTCTAAGTATCAAAGAGATGAAAGCAAATGAGGAAAAATCAGAGACTAGGTGTGGAAGTGCAAGGACTGGTGATTTCTCCACACTCTCGAAAAATAAACTTCATCTACACTTTGAGTACACAACTCTACAATACTCACATTGAACTTCCTATGTGCACTCAGGAAGACTCCAAATATGTGCACCAAAGGGACATCCTAAGCGTTTAAAATGCTACTTGAATGAGGCATGTAAATCACCTCAGGATGCATATGGAAATGTGTATGAATAAACGAGGATGAAAAAATTTACGTGTAAATGTGTGTTCCTCAATCCTTCTAATAGGTTTTTTAAACAAAACTAAATTACAGAAAAAATAGTATCATATTATTACCCATTCGTAACAAGGCAACAATTTCCAAGATTAAAGTCAAAAATATGCTTGAAGCATTAGAATGCATAATTTTATACATATACACCACCTAATACATTAACATAGGCATCATTTAATGGAATATGTGATACATGCATCCCATAACATAAACTCACCACCATGTCCATAATTTCAATTTATTAAATATGAGATGTAAGTTATAATGTAAGCTATTATTAAATATCAAATTGAGAAAATTCAAATTTCCACATCAGCAAACAACTTGGAGGCATTTAACTTGTGTGACATGGATCTTGTCACTGAGTTAGCTCAGTAAATTAGATTTAGAGGGTTTGGAGTTCAAGTAAGCATGTGTGATTGCTAAATTTTAGTAATCACACATGCTTATTTCCAGTTGTGTTAAACTAGTTCTAACAGTGAATGGAACTAGTGGAAGGTCAGTTTTGTAGTGGGACAATAGTCTAAATCAATGATCATCTAGTTAATTGATCAATCAACTCAAAATAGCTAGTTCATGTAAGCAATTTAAGTTCCTCATTTTGGTGGATATTCCAAGGCAGTGTAACAAGTAATTGTAAACTATTTTGAGTGTACATGTGTTGCATGCAGTCATATGATCAAACCTTGGGAATTATGAATTCAATTGGAGTATAAAAAATACAGGCTAATTCTTCAGTATTTGCGCAAGGAATAAGGGCTCAAGCATAGCCATAAATTTACTAAGTCTGGTTCAAAGCTTCTCATTGAGTAAAGAGAACAGTTATTATTTTAGACGTTAAGCTCAGAGCAGGAAAGCAATTGTAATACATTCTCTATTCATCTCATTAATGAAAAGAGGCTTGAGGGGTCTTTACCAGCTAGGTTCCCCTAGAAAATTATTATGCATGTGTGGTTTTTCTTATTGAATTTTTGTAAATGTTGTTCTAAATTGTGAAGTAATTTTTACAGAGCAGTAGAGTAGAACTGTGTCTCTTGATTTAGATTAAATTTCTTGATCAATTACAGTTCTATCACCAAATTTCTATAAAAATTACATAGATTCCTATAAATACTATTTTCATGAAACCCCTGAAGTAATTATATCATCCCATTTATATACATTAGGTTTTGTGGGAAAGAAAATAGATGTCCATTGAAGAACTCTAGAGCTTGGCTAAGGCTTAGACACATGAAAGCAAATGAGGAAAAATGAAATACTGAGTACAGAAGTGTAGAGAATGGTAATTTCTCTGTACTCCCACACAGTGGGAAAGAAAATCCTTTTACAACATGGAAGGCACTGACAGAGCTATTTGAGAATAGCAGTGGCCATAGAAAACTGGCCCTCAAAGAAAAAATTTGAAACATCAAGATGCAGAAGAATGACACTATTCCGCAGTATCTCACTTGATTTAAACAAGTTTAGGATGGGCTTCAAGGGGTTGGTGTCAATGTTGCAGAAGATGTCTTGGCGAGCCTAGATCTTCTAGGCCTTCCCAAAAGTTTTCATGGCTATTAGGATTTGGTGAACATGATGAAGAAATTACTGAATTGGGAACCCTTATGGTTTGATTTGGTATAATAAGAGATCAGTCAAAATACCATGGATGGAAATACATCCAAGGGAGAGGATGAAAAAAAAATCATTGGTTGGAAAGCAAAAGAAGGACAAGGGAATAAATATCAAACCAAACCAAAATCCAACCCAGGGGGCAAGAAGAAAGACCTATCAATAATAAAATGTTTCAATTGTCATGAATTCGGGAACTATGCTACAAAGTGTCCACACAAAAAATCTGGCAAGAAGAACTCAGTAGGACTACCAGGTGAGGTTTTGGCTTCACAGTTTGAGCTAGACTTCGTCCTTATAACATACATGACCAACACTATGACGAGGAGTGTGTCATACTTGTACTTAGGTGCCTCTTTCCACATGATAAGGCGTAGAGAGTTGGTCTAGTAACCTTTAAGAGGGAGTTGGGATTTCCTATTCGCCTAAAAGAAATCATGTTTGTTCCAGGCCTAAAGAAGAATATCATCTTTGTAGCAGTTTTGGAATACCATGGTTATGATGTGATCTTCAACAAAGGGAAAGAATTCCTAAGACACATAACCACTGGACAGGTGAATCAAATCGGGGTTCATGTGAAGAACCTGCATAAAGTTTCTATGGAAGATTGTGTTGCATTGAGCAGTAAGGCTGAGAAAGTCCAAAGTCGTCTTGTCGGTGAAATTTGCACAAGGGATTGGTCCATTTGCATCATGGCACCCTGAAAATTATGAAAAAAAGAACCACTTGCCTCCCTAGAGGAGAAATTGAGTTGCAGGATGTCTACAAAGGTTGTACCTTAGGGAAGTATGTAAAATCCATATTCCATGAATGAGACAACAAAGCACATGTAGTCTTGGAAAGAGACCACTTTTGTGCTTGTGGACCTTTCTCGACAACCTCCATTTTCCAGACACAAGTAATTTATTATTTTTATTGATGATTTCTCAGGGAAGCATTGGATCTTCTTCATGTAGAAGAAGGATGAGACATTTTCAAAGTTTTTAGAATCAAGGAACTAGTTGAGAGCAATAATGAAGGTGAGTATGTTTCGAATGACCTCAAGGATTTTTGTGTGAAAGAAGGCATTCAAAGAGAGTTGATAGCACCCCACAACCCATAACAAAATGGGCTAGCTAAGAGGAAGAACTTGAGCATTGTTTGAGTTGTAAGAGCTATGCTACATGATCAAGGCCTACCATTGCGTTTGTGGGAAAATGCATGTAACAAACAGTATACTTGCAAAACCAAAGTCCTCATTAGATTCTTGGTATGATTAAAATGGAGGAGGCCTTCTCGAGGAGAAATATAGATGTGTTTCACTAAAATTTTTTGGAGCTTCTATTACTGCCATGTCTCCAAATATTTGAGGAAGAAGCTTGAGTCCAAGACAAAGTTTGGAGTTTTTATGGGTTACACCAAAACTCTACACAATTAATGGGTGTACTTACCTTCCATCAGAATGTTAGTTGTGTGAAGGGATTTAAATTTTGATGAGGATAAAGTGATGCAGTTCTCTCTTGATAAGGGAGCTTCAGATAGCACCAGAAGAGGAGCTTTTAGCTCCAAAGGAGGAGCCTGAGGAAGTTGTGGAGTAGCCACAAATAGAATAGAGAGTGCAGACATTGACTCAAGCAGAACCATCCAAATAAGGGTGAAAAAAAACCAAGGAAGTTGATATATTAGTGTAGGATACGAGAGAGAATGTGGGAGCTCCTTCAAATTTGC
>APFE031073434.1:131742-160862 GCA_000404065.3 Pinus taeda | reverse complement strand
AGGTGCTCTTCTTCGACTCAGCTTCATCATCTGAGATGATGACACAACATGATTTTCTGGTGCTTGGAATCCATGTAGTTTGTACTTCTGACCTCCCCATTTGAATTTTATAAATTGTAATTGATGGTTGGCGGCATAAGTACCTAAAGTTCATAGCCATTGGATGCCTAAGACTACATCTACTCCTCCTAATGGTACCGTGAAGAACGGAGACTCTAATTTAAAGTCTTGAATCTGCAAATTGACTTTATGGCATTTCCCTACCTTTCCAATCTTTTTACCATTAGCTATCATCACTTTCATGTTTGGTAAGGGAAATGAAAAGATATTGAGTTTCTTGGCCACAGTCGCATCTAGAAAATTGTGTGTGCTTCCAGAGTCGATGAGAACCACTACGTTGTTCTTCTTTATGTGTCCTTTTAACTTCAAGGTCTAAGGTTGTGATATACCTGTCATGGCTGATAATGACACTTGCGGAGTACTTCCATCATCTAATTCTAGTGAGAATTCTAGGGCATCTTCTGTTTCTTCTATGTCATAATCTTCACTGTTTGAATCATTGGTTGCTTCACAATTATATAGGTTCTCTGGTTCTTTTCCTTTAGCACATCTATGTTTGGGATCCCATTTCTCACCACAACGTTTACATTTACCCTCTTTTATCCTTTGCATTTCCAAATTAGATTTTTCATCTTCACGACGATGTGGTGGAACATATCTTGTATTATTTGAGTCCACATACTGGGGTATCCTTCGTCTTGCATAAGCTTTTTCCGTTGTTGACCAAAATATTGGTTCGGATTTATTTTCCGCTGTTTTTGCTTTTCGTCTTGCTACTTCTATAGATGTAATGTCATGCATCTCAAGTTCTGCTTGTAAATGGGATTTAAGTCCTGAGACGTATGATTGAATCAAACGAGATTCTGATAACCCAGGCACTCGTGTTACTAAACTTGGTTTTAGTGTAAAATCTTGGAGCGTTACTTTCTTCTTCTTGTAAGAAAATGTTAAAAACTTCTTCTTTGTATTTAGAATAAAGGAACCTAGATTTTCCATCCAAGGTAAACCCAAAATAATGTCCCTTTGATTGTTCCATAGGATCTGAACTGAGAAATGTGATACAAATGTATAATCTTCAATGTTCAACTGTAAATTAGCTATGTCATATATTTTATTGCGAAAAACGGTCTAATTCTAATTTTTCAGTTATATTTGACTCTGGAATCACTAGTTGGTTTGCAATTTTAGGTGTTATATAATTTGCATCTTCTGCCGGAGAAATAGAAATAATAACATCTTTTCCTGCTAGAGTTCCTTTAATGTTAAATAACGCTTTACCGTATCTCGGTGCGGTTTCTGGGAATCTTATGGCCTTCATTTTTGTATTAGACTCCATTTTCGCTTCATTTGGTATCAGAGCCACGTTTGGCTGATCACTAGGCCTTTGGCTATCAACCTATCATCAACTTTGTTGCTGTCATAATTGAAGTGTTTCACTATATATTGGGAGATTCTCCATTTTTTTTAGGTCTTTGGCCATTATTTAAAAAAAAAAATTAATAAAGAATAAAGATATAATAAAGAATAAAGAAGAAGGGTATATAAAAAAAAGAGGAAAGGAAATAATATATTGTGAACAAAAAAAAGGTGAATATATTAATATTATATATATTTATATTATATATATATATATATAAAGTTTTACATTATTGATAAAAGTGCATAATAAAGACAAGTGGGAACCATTTCAAGTATATTTAAAAAAATTTACGTGGAAAAGACCGTGGTTTTAGAAACTCAACTTGTAGAGACTTAGTTATCCTCTTTTGAGGAAGAAATTAAGAACCTTGTTTGGGTTGATGCAATGGTGGAAGAATATCAATACGTCATGAAGAAGTGTTTGGGAAGTTGTCCCAAGACCAAATTATATATCAGTTATGGGTTTGAGATGGATCTTCAAGGTTAAGCATGTAGTAGACAAAAGCATAGAGAAGTATAAGGCCATATTTATGGCCAAAGGATTCTTTCAATTTGAGGATATTTACTGTGAGGAAACATTTGCTCTTGTGGCAAGGTATTCATCCATTAGATCAATTCTTGCACAAGCTGCATATATGGTGTGGGAGATCCACCAGATGTATGTAAAAAAAAACATTTCTCAATGGTTTTATTGAGGAGGAGATGTACATCAAGCAACCAAAAGGGTTTAAGACATTTTATCAGGATTGTCATGTGTGCAGACTCAAGCAAGCATTGTATGGTCTCAAACAAGCACCTCGAGCTTAGTACACCAAGATCGATAGTTATCTCATTGGATTGGGATTCACCAAAAGTGAAGCGGATGTGAACCTCTATCATATTTTGGAAGAAGGTAAATTTCTTATCATTGTTTTATATGTTGATGATTTAATATTGAAAGGTGATGAGCAATAGATCAACTCTTGTAAGGAATATCTAGTAAGGGAATTTCAAATGACGGACATGGGTCTTATGCACTAAATTGTGAAGTAATTTCTGCAGTGAAGTAGAGTATGATTATGTCCCTTGTTTTAGAATAAATTTCTTGAGTAGTTGCAAATATACCACTAAATTTCTAAACAATTTACATGGATTCCTATAAATTCCATTTTCATGAAACCCTTGAAGCCGTTGGAAAATTAGCCGTTGGAGTCTCTGCACACACTATTTAACAAGCTGGGTTGGATTGGTTCTTTAACTTGTCCTGACGATGAACCACACTGGTTGGTTCGAAACGCGTTGACAAAAGAATATTCATGTGATTTCGCCGAAAATTCTCTAAGCAATTCTATCATCCCATTTATCTACATTGGGTTTTGTGAAAAATAAAATGGATGTCCACTAAAGAGTTATAATCAAATAGAGCCAAGCTAAGGCTTAGAGACATGAAAGAAAATGAGGAAGAATCAACGACCGAGTGTAGAAGAGTGGGGAATGGTTATTTCTCTGCACTCCCATACAATGAACTTCCTCCACAACTCTACAATACACATAATCAACTTCCTCTGCGCTCTGGAAGACTTCACACTTCCGTGTCAAAGGGATTCCCTATGTGTTTAAATTTTTATTTGAATGAGCAATGGAAAGCACAAAAGGGAGCATATGGTAGTGTGTATGAACGAACAAGGACAAAAACATTTACTCAAAGCATTAATTTGTCAATCAATGAGGAAATCGAACTCTCTAGTTTTGCTATAAAGAAAAGAAACCAACATAGATGAAAAATATAACACACAACAAATCCTTACTATGTGATATTAAACAACAAGTGTATGACATCCTACTCACATCCTAACAATTCATAATAAATCTAGTGACATCCTCTTCACGGTATGCTTATAACAGTTGAGATCTTAAGGTTGTTTAAATTTCCATGATGGGAAACAAGATAAATGCTTTGTCCTAAAAATGGAATTTAGCTACTTTGACATCATTCTTAGTATGTTGGGCCAATTGTTGGGGATATTGAGGTGTTGCTATCACCCACTTAATAAACTTTCCCACCCCTATTATCCTCCAGCACAATTGTGATCCTCCCTTTCTAAGAGATGAAGTTCAATGATCCATCTAAACAATGATCTACTGTCAATCCTTAGTACACCATCCTGCTTCCCCAAATATCTCTCCAACACATATATTACATGTTGAAGCATTCATAAACCCCAATTCATTACCCTAGATTAGAACATAATTGAAGTTCCCTTGACCGTATCTACAAGATACCATGGGCAGAAAACCATCATGCCCAAGACCATCTACAAAACCATAAGTAGGTCCATCCACCTAATATAGGGTCCAAAAAAAAATCTAGGGGCATTTCCCTGGACCTCATGTAGGGGGCCTACCACCCCCTTGCAAACCCCGTGACAAGGGGGGTTGCACCCAACATATCCTATGTTTCCTTTAAATTCTTCTTGATGACCTGCATTTCATGTTCCATCTCTGCCAACATGTCGGTTTAATCAATACCCTATTCACTGGATCACTCCATCTGATGGGAATATTACAAATCTACCCATAAATCACCTCAAACAGACTCATCCTTGGTGACTCCTGATACCCATTGTTGTAAGAAAACTCAGCCAATGGAAGATACTCTTCTCACTTTCACTACTAATTCATAACATACATTCTCAACATGTCCTCCAGAATTTTGTTAACCCTCTTTTTTTATCCATCTGTCTATGGATGATAAGTTGTGCTAAAGGCGAACTTTGTACCTAAACCTGCAAATAAATCCTTCCAAAAGCTCGAAGTGAAATTGGCATCTCTGACAAATACAGTCTTCTTAGAAATCTTCTTAATAATCTCACTATCTCCTTGGTGAAGAATTGTGCTACCTCACTTGTTGAATAAGTAGACTTAACCATTATGAAGTGAGCTACCATGGTTAACATGTCAACCACAACCATGATAGAATCATGTTTTCTATATGTCCTCAGAAAGCATGTGATCAAATCCATGGAAATGACCTCCCATTTCCACTTTGGAATTGGAATCGGTTGTAGTAAATCACCCGAATGCTTGCACTCTGCCTTTACCTACTGACAACCCAAGCACCTTGCAAAAAACTCAACCACCTCTTTCTTCATATTCAACCAATGGTATAGATTCTTAACTGTTGTCAATGTTTTTTGATATCTCGGGTGACCTAAATACAGTTTTACATGAAATTCCTACTAGATAAGCGTCTTGAACTCGCTATTTTATGGCACATAGCTCTTGTCCCTAAATCTCACCAAACCATATGTCGTGATATGATAGTCTACATCTTGTTCACCTATACCCTGCTACTATAATATGTGCTTAAGCTCCATGTACTTGTCATCCTATTGTCCTACCTATAAGATTTGATCCTATAAATATGCCCCATATGAACTCATAGTTTCTATGTGATTTACCTGCACTTTATCTACTAAAAGCATATACAACCTTATTCTCTTTACCCTTAATGTACCTGATATCAAAGTCAAATTCATTAATTATAGCTAACTACCTAGCTTTCCTAGCATTCAGATTAGGTTGGTCAACCAAGTATCTTAATCAGCTATGATCACTCATCAAGATGATTGATACCAACTCAATATCATGCAACACATAGTTTTTCTCATGCTTATTCAGTTTCCTTGACTTGTAGCATAACACCTATCCCTCCTACCTCAGGATTCCACTAAATCCTCTCTTGCAAGCATTTGTACATACTAAAAACTCGTTATTTTGATCTTCAATATTGAGAACTAGATAATTTGTCAACAATTGTTTCAACTGCTCAAAACGTGCTACACATTCCTTTGTCTGTTTGAATTTCTTTCATTTCCTCTACAATGATGTAATAGGATAGGAGATTTGTGAGAAGTTCCTAATAAACCTCTTGTAATAACCTGCTAATCACATGAATGATTTGACCTCATCTACACTCTTAGGAGTTTCCCTTTCCATGATAGCTCTTATATTTTCTGAAACTTATATTTTCTGAATCCACCGCTATGCCTTCCTTGGAAACAACATGTCCTAATTAATGTACCTTTTCTTGAAATAAACTACATTTACTAATCTTGGCATAAAACTGATGCTCTCTTAGAAATCTCAATATTGTTTCTAGGTGTTCAACATGCTCTTCCTAATTCTTAGAATATATAAATATATCATTGATAAATACAATCACAAACTTGTTCAGATAAGGAGGAAACACATTATTCATCAAACATATGAAATTAGTTGGATCATTAGTCAAATCAAAAGGAACCACAACAAAATCATAATGCCAATACCTAGTCCAGAAAGAATTCTTGTAAATGTCCTCTTCTTTGATGTGTACCTTGTTAGTGTCAGTCTTGTTTGTTTGTCACCAGTGATCAAATGTGCTTTTACTAAGATTGTCAGGAGTCTCAAAATCAAATTTTACCATGTCACTAGGTTTACATAGTAAAATTTGGTTACTGGTTAGTTGTTCTAGGAATGAGTTCAGTCCTTTGGGAAAGTCACTTATGCTGGTCACCTATCTCATTCACATGAAGGTGTCATAATAAAAGCAAGTTCTCCTCATATCAGTCATCATCATCATTCCATTTAGTTTATGGTTTTTCATTAGGTCATTAGGGTCTTCAAGGTCCATTATTACCATGTGTAAATCTAGCATTGAATAAAGCATGACAAGCAGCTCTTTGACATTAACTTGTTGAGTTTTCACAAGTTCATCATGATTTTAGTTTGAAAGGCTCTGAAAGAATAAGTTCCAGTGCTCAAAAAGTGAAAATACAGCCCAAATTTCAGCCTCCTAAGGTGACTGTATTTTAAAAAGTAAAAAAATTGTTTTTCAAAGGTTTGTGGGTCCCATTTCTTTCCAAAAAGGAAATTAATTTTCTTGTATAAACTAAAAAGCCCCAAACTCATCTTTTTTTCCTCTTATTCCTCATTGTGCATCAATATCTCCCTTCCATTGGCGAGAAAAGCTCAATTTTCTAGGCAAAATTGGCAAAAACAACTTCGGCACTGCGCTATGCTTGGGAGGCAAATGCTACGCTCCTAGACACTGTGTTGTGCTTGGGCGTAGCGCTCCTAGATACTACACTACGCTTGGGCCAAAGTAGCTTAAAATCACCCGAAACTCACCCAAATCAGATTTTTAAGCTTGCACATCCTTTTTCTTGCAACCATATACTCATTTACAAGTATACCATCTTACTATACTTTTTAGTTTGCAAGATGAATTCAAAGCTAAGATTTCTTCATTAGGGTTTCTAGTGAGTTTTCCATGAAATAATGATAGGGTTGATCAGTTCATTTAGTTTTCATGATTTTAAACATGTAAAACCTATCCTACACCTCTACACATGTTTAATATGCTACATGAACCACTGAACCAACTTCAAAACATTAAATTACTTCACTAAAAAATAAACCTTATCTCATTCCTATGGGATTTGGATAGTAAAACCCTATTTTTCCCCTTCCACAAATACATCATTCCTTCATTTCACTTCCTTTCATCTTCATAAGTTGTTCATAGTTCATATTCACCTCCTAAAAATTCCCCTTGCCATTTTTCAACTCCACCTACTCTTCATTTCATTTTTCACTCGTCCCTCACTGTTTTTTCTCATTTTCCTACTACTAGGATTTTTTTCACCATGGAAGGAGACTCTTCACCAGAGAAGAAGAAACATCACAAGGGAGGAAAAATTTTCAGATATGAACCCTCAAACTGCAATGAGATCAATTCATCACCCTCTATCAAACAGTGCTTTGAAGATGTGAATTGCATATATTTTTGCAAAAAGGTGTGTGAAGGGGGTTTCCATGAGCAGTTGACAGATTGGGTTGCTACTCATTTGAAAGGAGAAAGTGTCATTATTGTTGGTGTTGACTTCACATTTTCAGTGGCCTCTATTTCACTTGCTACAAGGCTACCAGATCACAGTGAATATTAGTTCAAGGGGATGAACTTAGATCTTGAACATTATAGACCTTTCTTGGAAACACCATACAGGGAAAAACATGTGCATATCATACCTTTTAGGTACATGTTGGAGAAGTATGCTTCCTTGATGAAGGTTGTCATGAAATTCTTCACATGTGAAGGAATATTCTCTAGACTATATGCCTATCACATTTGTCTTCTAATTCAATTTAAAACTCAGAAACCACTCAATATGTGTAGCTATTTATGTAGGAGCCTTACCAAGATGTCAGAGAGGATACAAATGAAGAAAAAAGAACACTATCCTGGTCTATTTCATCATAGTTTGATCAAGACTATAGTCCTTCATCAATTTTCAGAGAAGAATATGACATGGGAATATTTTTTGGAGATAGCTCTAAAATGGCATGAATCCAATGTGGCAGCTCATCCTTCTAGCATGCCAACATAGAAAAATGGAAATTGGGTCTTCTAGAAAAGCAGAGGAAATTCCTAAAGCACCTAAACCTGAGGTGACAAGGATGTACAAAAGAGAACATAGGCTTGTGTTTTCTTCTCATGGTGAGAAAGGGGCCAAGCCTTCTACATCAACAAAACAGGGACCGTCAGTGCAGGATAAGGACTTGGTTGAGCATGAGTTTGAGTTGGTTAACCTAGAGGTGGAAAATGAGGTTTCAAGCATGCAGAAGATGATCAGAGACAAATATTATCAGATCAAGGAACTCACAGTCAACATGGAAAAAGCAAGGTTCATCATCTCATTCCTACAACAGGAAAATAGTCAACTAAAGGCAAAACAATTGATCATGGAGAAAGAGAAAACCAAACTATTGCAGCAAGATGGCAAGGGAAAAGTAGTCATGGAGACAAATGATCCTGAAGGAACACAAGGAAAAGGTAAGAGAAATATGCCAAGAAATAAAGGGCTTAAGAAGGCATTAGAGGAAGAAGAAAAACACATCTTACTAAATGAGGAGTTAGACCTAGAGGACAAAATTTCTTTAAAGGTCAATCAAGACAAAGAGTAATAGTTAAACAGGGTCAATAACCATTTGGAGAAGCTTCTATACAAAGCTAGAAGAGACAATCAGCTTCTAAGGCACATGGCACACCATTACCAGGCTTAGAACATGATTTGCAATGTCAAGGTCAAGCAACTTGAAAACAAACTCAAAGAAGCCCAAAAGGACAAAAATGATAAAGGAAACTTGGAGATGCTTGTTGAAGCATCCATCAGGGATTAACATGCCTTATTTTACAACTCTTGAACAATTTTGAGAAAATTTTGATCATTTTTTGTTTTTTGCAAATTTTGGTGCCTTATGTAGAAAATTAGTCCTAGAAGCGCTGCGCTTTTTCCTCAAGAAATAAATTCAAAAAAAAAATTACTTTTTTCGAAAGCCCTTAGCCTCCTCTCAAAACCCATTTCTTCAAATTTTCCATAGGAGGCCTAATTTTGAAAAAAATGAAAAAAATGGCCAAAACTCAGCTTTTTGGACCTCTTTTTGACAGGCACTGCACTCCTGGAGTGACCTTGGGATATTTGATTTTTGAAGGCCTTCCCATGGGTAATTTTCAAAAATTCGAGGTGTTATGGAAACTAGACTTGAAAGTCTAATAGACCATTCTCTCAGATATTCATTTGGACCTCACGAAGGCACCTTAAAGAAGGCTCAAAGTTGGTGTTGTGCTTCTACAATTTCCATTGTTTTTTATTGTAAATTTCACTATGTAAGTTTTCTAACTTTCAGTTTGACTTGGTCAAAGTAAAAACTCTTAATGTAATGGAACTTTTTTCAAGGTTAGATGATGTAAGCATGAATAAATTTACACAATAGGTTGTTTTTTATTTTTAATAGGCCTCATTGAGGAAGCAAACTCCTAAACAATGTCTCCAATAAGTGTTTGAGTTTTACCTTATCACTCTCACCTGTTGGTTGAGAGAATATTAGAGTCAGTTCCACCACCAAGGAATTCAACTCCGAACGGTGGAGAAGTGGGCTAAGTGAGTCTATATGTATTATTTCTCTTTCAGAGAGAAGGGTTGGACTTTTATGGAGGAGTCTGGAATGTTTATGTTTTCTTCAGCTAATACAAAGGCAGTTTCAGCTATTTTTAAGGAACTCTAGTCCACTAAGTGCTTGGTGTTTGTTCTTCTTTCTATCAGTTTTCTAATAGTTAAATCATATTTCTCCACATTTTTTGTCTTCTTTCTATGTATTATCTTGTATTTAAATAGACAGGATTCTTGATTTCAAGCTATGTTTATATGGTTTTCATAGTTGTGTTTATTTCTTCTAAAAGCTAATGAACTCATACTTTCATATGCTCATTAGTCTCTTCAAAACTTTCTATTCTACACTACATTGACAATATTCCAACTACACCATGGCCTTCCGATATCTAGCTCCTTTCTATATTGTCTCATCCTTCCTAAAGCCTAGACCTAATCACTGGCTCTAAACCCTAGTCCATCAAACCCTAAAATCTCAAATTCATCGACACACAAACCCCCTAGAGCTAAACCTTCCTCAAGAGCTACAAGACCCCCTAGAGCTAAACCACCCCTCTAGGTGCCCAAAACTTGAGTCAGATTGCTTTTTCACTGACATGAACTCCCAGTCACATGCATGAGCCTATAAGCCAATGGCTGCAGTCTCAATCTCCTAGTTTTGTGCCTTCAACTGTGAAATTTGTGCCACCTTTTGAGGGCTAGACTCTAGATCACTACCCAGAACTTGATGAAACTTTCCAAAACAATAAATGACATAAATACAAAGCCTCTAACACAAACTTGATCAATGAATTTACCTAACCATGACTAACCATGACATACATTTAGTCAAACACGTTAAGAACATGTAATCTAAAGGTTATAGAATCATATCTAAATATAGAGGTCTCATACTTATCTAAGAATCATCAAGAATGTCTAATTCCTTCTCATGATAGCTTCAATAATATCTATGAGGTAATGCATTCAATAACTATTTTTTTACCTATCAAAATATGTTAAGATCCATAACTAAAAATTTTCATGAAACCATGCTTATAACCAACATATAACCAAAATAGTAACAATGATATAATAACCATCAAAACCACATAATAACAAGTACATTTACTCATAAAATACAAAAGGAAATGAGCTCTTGTTAACATATGCAAATCCAACCAATTCAAGGACTTCCACATACACCTGAACCAAATCTTTCTTTCAACTAATCACCCCCATGCCATATTCCAAGCATGAATGTGGGACTCAAAACAAAACAACTAGGCTTCCTCAGGCTTTACCTCATATTCCACCATTACTGGTTAAGGGATTTCTAGACCCAAAGCAAGCACCTACCCAACTAGGATTTACCACAATCCTGCCATTACCGATCAAGGGATTCCTAGGCCCAGACAAAGAAAACACACACTATCAGGCTTTACCATAGTCCCACCAAAACTGGTCAAGGGATCACTAGGCCCTAAACAAGCTTGGATGCCTATGGATTTCTTCACCAATACCTTGAGGAATTTTCCTAAGATCACCTCATCCGGTTGCAAAACCATCTAACAATCCAAATCTCAACCAAGTAAATAGATGTCCACTAACGAGTTATAATCAAATAGAGCCAAGCTAAGGCTTAGAGACATGAAAGAAAATGAGGAAGAATCAAAGACCAAGTGTAGTAGTGCGGGGAATGGCGATTTCTCTGCACTCCCATACAATGAACTTCCTCCACAACTCTACAATACACATAATCAACTTCCTCTGTGCTCTGGAAGACTTCACACTTCCATGTCAAAGGGATTCCCTATGTGTTTAAATTTTTTTTGAATGAGCAATGGAAAGCACAAAAGGGAGCATATGGTAGTGTGTATGAACCAACAAGGACAACAACATTTACTCGAAGCATTAATTTGTCAATCAATGAGGAAATTGAACTCTCTAGTTGTGCTATAAAAAAAGAAACCAACATAGATGAAAAATATAACACACAACAAATCCTTACTATTTAATTTTAAACAACAAGTGTATGACATCCTACTCACATCCTAACAATTCATAATAAATCTAGGACATCCTATTCACCGTATGCTTATAATAGTTGAGATCTTAAGGTTGTTTAAATTTCCATGATGGGAAACAAGATAAATGCTTTGTCCTAAAAATGGAATTTAGCTACTTTGACATCATTCTTAGTATGTTGGGCCAATTGTTGGGAATATTGAGGTATTGCTATCACCCACTTGATAAACTTTCCCACCCCATTATCCTCCAGCACAATTGTGATCCTCCCTTTCTAAGAGATGAAGTTCAATGATCCATCTAAGCCTTTTATCCCTTCCAAAATTGAAGATAAAAGGCTCAACCCTCCTTCCAATATACACAAAATTGCAGCATGCACCGAAAATATGCACAAAAAACTACCTTTAGACCTCGTCTACATAACATAACACAATACATTGATTTCATTTTTCCAATTTTAAATTTATTTTCATAAATGAACTTGGTAAAGATAATCAAATTGCATATACAAATCCACATCTACTACGTAAGTTTAAACTATATGAGTCCCTTTTGAGTCAGGGCAGCCAAAAAGTACTTTCCTTTGTAATAATATCAATCCGTAATTACAATGAATTCTATAAATAGCAACTAACCAAAATGAGCAACTATATATTCAATGTTACTAACCAAAATGAGACATTAAATCCTAGGTTACTAACCATGTCTATAATTGTGTTCGAGTTTCAGAGAAACCAACGTCTAATATTCGTCGGTCGAACTATCTTCAGAAGTCTCTATTTCATTCAAGGATCTCCTATTCCTCCCAGAATTCCTTCTTGTCCTCTTCCGCTTCAACGATCTCGAAACTGAAACGTTGTTACTAGACTCGCCAACGGTGTCCTCTGGTGTAGAAATACCTTCGAATCTCGTTTCTATCCTTGCTCCCGACGCGGAATTATCTTCTTTAACCTCTGATCGTTTTTTGGTGCTTCCCCATTTGCGTCCAGATGTAACATCTGGAAATGGATTGGGAGGCTTCTGTGAAAATAAGCTTACCAACATAGGATCAGCTTCACTATCAGGCATTTGGTTGTCATTAACAGATTCATTATGGCGACCATCAGGAGACACTGGACAGCTTGCAACCTGAGATTTTAGATCATTCGCGAGCCATTCAGTTTGTTCTGGAGTACTGATATCTGTTACTGCAACCTCCTGGTCAGCAGGAGTCGTATTAATCTCTTGGCTTCCATGTCTGCAGATATCAAGAACAACTTCACTGTACCTATATACACAGTTGCAATGTATTGCCTCCTCTGGTGGAAATATTTCTTTCAAATATGGCCTGAGTGTTTCAGCACAAGACTCAACGACATCCCTGGCTAACGAATGTGCAGCCGGTGAAGAGTTCCTCGTTTCTCTTCTCAGATTATTGAGAAAAACAGATAATAATTCCTGAGAAATTACTCTACTTTCTTCAAGAACGAACGTCATAATAATTTTCATGGAAGCACATACATCTGCAGAATAAGCATGGTGAGAAACAGCAGCAAAAAAATGTTTGCACATCTCACATAGGAGATCGTCCAATCCAAGGTTCACCATGATTGTGTTAAACTTGTGTTTCGCAACAATCTTGAGAAGGAAAAACCTTCTTGCAAAGGAGGGACTGTTCATCTCCCCCAGATCTTGAAAACTTTCTACAATCACCTCTAGTATTTCTTTCATTACGTCATCATCGTATGGCTCCACCGGTGCTGTTATTTTGGTGATTTGGCTGAGGCAATTCAGAACCAGCAACCTCAGATCTGTTTCTTGGTGCCTCAAGAGGTGTCCCTTTACTAGTGTGTTTAATGATGGGCGCAGTGCATGGCGCAGTGGCTCAGACATCAAACGAAGAGGTGATGGTTTCACCATGGATAAACAGAGCTCCACTTTTTCTAGGGCTTGAAGTAGCCCCGTGTTGGTATCAGATGCATGTTCCAGCTGCTTCCCTGCTTCATACAGCCTGCGATGAAAAGCTTCCTCATCCACACCCCCCATTTTTTCCTCAAATCCTCCCCGCTCAGTTTCAGAGAAAAATGTACAAGAACGCATATAAACAAGTAGAATGAAGGCAGGAGGATTTTTTCCTCAAATTCTCCCCGCTCAGTTTCAGAGAAAAATGTACAAGAACGCATATAAACAAGTGGAATGAAGGCAGGAGGATATCTATAGTTATAGAGTCCATGTTTTTCCTTCGGGGACTTTTGAGTTTGAGATACCCGTAATGGTCGGCCATTATCAAATAATATTCCAATAATTATGTTTTTTTTGTGCGCTGAATGCTCCAATTATTTGATTTGTAAGTACAACCAAATTTGATATAATATTCATTACATTAATCATAACAATAATAACTTAATTTTAAAATTATCCTTATGTCATATAATATTTATTAGGTCTTAAAATTGCTTCCCGCCGAAGTGAAAGTAATTCTTTAGAGACCACTAATGATGTAATTTTAAGTTATGATAAATTTAGTCACTATATAATAATATTATAATAAATTATTTAATTGTATATCTGTATCATTTAATTTAAAGTTTTGGTTGTATCTCTTTTTTATATGGACATTACACTTTGATCTCTATTTGGCTATTCTATACAAATTGGATTATATTTAGATGCTTTTTTATCCATTAAAGCAACCATATATAATTTAAGTTTAACGTAAGGTTTTTGTTTTTTTATATTTATGTATATAAAAAGATTAAAAATAAAATTAGAGGAAAATCTATCATTTCTATTAATGAAAATAAAATTACATTTTGTAGCCAAGAAGAAACTTTTCAAATATCAAATATAGAGCAGGCATGCTTATAGAAAGAACTCCAAGAAAATGTATCCGAACATGCCTCGCTATAGCCAATATCATAAATAAACATGTCTCGTTATAGCCAATATCATAAATAAGGCGTAAAGGCCTAGCAAATAAAGAAGGCACGGAAGCCCAACAAGAATCCCCAAAAGGGAACATCAGAGAAAACACAAAAACAAGCCTCAAATGGTGCAAGATATACAAGCTAGAAACCCCAGAAAACCAAAATGTTGGCAAAAAAACTAGCCGAAATGTTGGGCACAAACCCAAAAAAAAAGCAAGCCAATAAATCAAGCAAAAGAACCACAAAAAAACCTAGCGAGCCCCAAAAAGTTGACGACATCAATGGAAACAATGATAAACAACAACAACAAAGGGGCATAAACTAGGGTCCATAGCAACATGGAAGCCACCATGAACCTATTCCCTCAACTCCCCACATGCAACGACGCAAGGCTCAAGCATAACAAATCCACAATCCACAAAGCCACAACAAAAACATCCACAAGAGAATGCAATGTGACCCCCACCAAAGGCATTAGGTAAAATGAAAACATGGCAACTACTAAGGCATTGTCGAAGCATAGTTGCAAGAGGTTGAAAGGAAGAGGGGACCACATCGGCTAGGGTTCTAGCCAGTTACCCTCCTCATTAACAAGACCAAGAAAAAACTAGACGGTCAAGGCTTGAAATACCGAAAAATCACTCCAACAGAGTTGTCTCACTACAATTACAGAAAAACAAACCAATTGTGCAAACTTGGAGGAGTGAAAAACCCTAGTTTTCCTACTATATTATTATTATTTAATTTTAAAGTCACAATCAAACCCTATTTTATAATACATATTTTACTCTCTTTAAACTCCTACAAAGAAACACATACTTTTAACGAGTCTCTCTCTCTCTTCTCCTCCTCTCTCTCTCTATATATATAATATATAATATATATATAAGATATATACAGATAGTATACCTTCTCTCATGAATAATATCCACAGATCCATTAACTCCACTAACCAAGATGGAAATGGACAAATCTCTTTCTATTAAGTTGTCACATCTAGGGATTTGATCCCTCGGGGTATTCGTAATATAGATAAGATGGATTTAGGTTTGTTTAAATTAATATAATTATGATTATAATGATTTTATTTTTAGTTTTTGTAATTTGACCAAGTCAAAATATTTTATTAATAATTACCATTATTAATTTATTTTATTTTGACCAATTCAAAATGTTTATAGGACATTACAACATCTTTACCATATTGAACGAGCTCGGGAGTTTCTCTCCGCACAATTACTTTTAACCTTTTATTATTGTTTAATTAAGGCTACATGTAAATGTTTACCAACATTTACAATGACATCTTAATAATAATAATAATAATAATACACGGTAAAGTGGGGGCGAATATTCATGGTTAAGAATCTTGTTATATTGTAAATTTATTGTAAGTATTAATTTTTATGTGCTTATTAATTAAAATAAATATGGTTATGGAACCATTATTTTAATTTATATGGTAATATGAATATTAATTTATGTGAATGTATATAGATATTTTTTTTATCTAAAATTGTTTGCAATATAATAAAAAAAGTTTTTAAAAAATAATAGTATTGCATGAAACAAGTTTTACACCTACTCTGCATCTTAAACGCCGTACAAATCTCCCCCTGGGTTGTAGAGCTACCTAATGAACGCAATATTAGTTTTTTCCTTTAAAATATATTAAATATATATAATATATATATAATAATAATATATATATATATATAATATTCCCTCATTCAAACTATATACAACTCTCAAAATTACATAATTAAGATTTAAAAATATTAATACCTTTTGAAAAATATTAATATTTTTCAAAAGAAATATGATTAAATACATTATTACCCCTTAAAGCTAATTTAAACACTAAAGAAAGGATACCACCCTACACATAAGATCATTATTGTCATTCCATGTAGACCCGCATATTATATTATATTATATTATATTATATGCATAAGGTCTACACTTAGTCAACTTGTACCGTAGCAACTTTATTTGTGGGATATTAAAGAATACCTCTAATTTCACTAGATATTAATAAAAACTTCCCAAAATCCTTTTGTTAAGCCCCCTCCAATACATCTTTCTCATAAAAATAAACCTTATTTTTAATAGGTATCTTGTACTTTTACTAAATATATCTTTTTATACCCTCTAATACCTATAAATACCCCACCCTAAATCCACTCCCCTAATACCTATAATATATTAACTATATTTTGAGTTATCATTTCACCATGGTTTAAAAATAATTAAAACCCCTCTTTATGAATGAATGTGGTAAGATATTGGTCAACAAGGTGAATCCTCTATGATTATATGTTCCTTATTGAATTTAACAATTTCTTAATTTCTCATATTGGAAGTGTCATAACCAAGAACTTCTTGTTCTAAGGAAGGGCTACAGGGAATCTATGACATCATTATGACCTATCATACACAACTTGATCCATTAGGTTCTCTTGATTCCATTAATATGTTATGACTTTTTAGAGTAAGAGACTCCTCGTATTCACTTGTCGTTGTCAATACTAACTCCACCGAATTTTCATTGTTAAAAAAATAAAGTTGGTGTAAGTATATTAGCAAGGAGCTCCTTATTTATAGTGTAAAAAGCCCCACCCTAATGTAATACTACATATAAATGTTTCATGTTTAATTTTCTTTATTGATATGCATAGTTGCAATATATTCAGCAAGAGTACTCAATTATTTTATTATATATATTATATATTAGAGGATTCTAAATCCACACTTCCCAATATTAGATTATAAGAAGTTGTTGATTGAGGTTGAATGTTTACCACCAACGCTAGGGGACTCACTGATATAAATTCAATTAGACCTCACACCATTGGGAGAGTCCCATTAGAAGTTATTCTTGTTGTCATTTCATGTTTAAGTGAGGATTAGATTTTGCATAAAGAGTAAGAAGAAAATAAATTCAAAGACCTTTGATGAGATGCAAGTTAGAACAAATTATGAAATACATTAAGAAAAAGATACATCAAATATTGTAGTGAAGAATAAATTTAACATGAATCTCAAAGAAAGAGTGAACAAACTTCAATTAAGATACACGTGTGAAGAAATATATTAGTTATTGATTATAAAATAGTTTGCAATTAGTAACTAGCGTGAAATTATATACATAACTCACAAAACAACTCGAAGATATAAGTTTCCGATTAACAAAATATTTCATCAATCATAAACACATGAATAGTAAACACATATCATAATAGCAACAAGAATAATCTCACAACTTTCAATGATGCATGAGAGAAATGCTTTCCTTGGCTCAAAAGAGCTTCTCAATATTGGAGCTGAAATATTTAATGCACAAGTACACAAAATATCCAAGAGATTCAGTAGTGGAAAAGCAAAACTGTCACTTGATCTTCAAAAGGAATCTACAAGCTTTCCCTTTCCAAAGTGCTCTAAGGTGTCTAAAACTAAAAGTCTTTTCTAACTAGATATGAAGGTATATTTATACAAAGTTAGGTGCATTTTCACCTTCCATGAATTTTCAAATACCCTCATGACTTTCCATCTTCTTTTATTAATTTTCAACGTCTTTTGCATAGAATTTCTATTTCATTTTTAATTCTAATTCTACTTTATTTACATAGATACCTAGAAATTCAAAACAATAAAATAAACATATTTCATAGCACTAATTCCAAAATAGAAAAAGGTATAGTCTGAAATTGCACTTATTGAGCTAGGTAAGTGTGCCATGTTTTGTAATCGACAACTATGGATAGTAATTGGCTCAATATCAGGCTTTCATATGCAATCTCACAGTCGAAAGAATGACACACTATTGTCTTCATGACTACTTCTACTTAGTGGAATAGCGTGGAGAGCATTGGATGCAACTTTGTTGGTTCTACTAGGTGTTCCACTCTATCTCTTTTGGTGGGATGTAAATCATTTTGAGCGATGGACATCCTGAATGCATCTATGAATTCTCGTATTTATCTTTGAATTTCTTGTTCTAGCCTTACTTCCCCATGTTCTTTGATATAGACTATTTTATCATACCTGATAAGAATTGCTATCATACTATGGCATTGTCGATAATCACTCATACTATGACATTGTCAATAATCATTCACTATCTTGACCATATAATTCCCCAGCTTCTAGTGGGCTTGGATGATCAATCTAATTTTTTCTTGATCCCTTTCCCTAGCCATTTCATCATTTTTGGTAGATGGATTAGTGCATTGGGATATTTTATGTCCCACTCTCACATTATTTCCACGGCGGACAAAGTATCCCTTAATAGTGTGACTTTTTTCTTTTGTCGATTTTGAATGGCCATCAGTGAGGAGGCTACCTTCTGGAGCTTGATCAACTCTTTGTACAGTTGTTTCATGATGTCTTCTAGTACTCTAATTTCGTCTAGTGTTGTTTCTTGGAAGTCATCTTCATAGGAACTTGAGTCTGGCAAAGTTTGATTCTCTTTCTTAAGCCTCTCATTCTCCTATTGTAAATTGGTCGGGTTCTTCTCCAATTCTTAATATTATTCAGCAAATTCTCAATGTTCTTCTCTATAGCACTAGAGAACACAAATCCTACAAAAGATATTGCAATAGGATTTTTCACAGTACCTACCACTATATCTCATTCAGTGGTCACTAAGATCAGTTTGGTTAGTTCTCAAGCTAAGTACTTCCGCCTTTTCTTGAACAATTCTATTTGAGTTGCAATAGAATATTAAGCTTGAAATATCTAGCACTTGATTTTCTTCTTCAACGAAGATACCCATCTCCTCGAGTGGAAAGTTCACCCTGGTGAGTGGTATAGAATGCTTAATATCCATGGAGAGCAATATAGCTTATGCTTCCTTTTGAGTTTGTTCCTTTTCCTTGTTTTCTTCTTGTGCTTTCATGTTAATTATTTATTTTGCAAGTATTTATTATTCATGCTTATTTGCTAATTCTTCTTACTTTATTATGGCTTCTTCCTACATTTTCTTTTCTTTTACTTGTCCTTGCCTTTCCTCTTCTCATTTTCTATTTTCTTCTTCCTTTTTTCTTCCTCTTTCTTCCTTTTATTCTCTTTCTTGGATTCTTGTTCTTATTTTAGCTTTTTCTATCTATCTTACCTTGTTGTATCTTTCTCCCATTCTCTCTTCTAATATTCTTTCTTGTCGTGTGCATATTAGCTTTTGGATGATCCCTTGTTTGTATGTTCAACATCATTTTTAGGTTGGGAACTACCAATTCCCTTTTGTGCGTCTAAGGATTTTGGAACATTGTAAAATTTCTTGAAATTTCCTTCCTCTTCATTGATGCTTGGTGTGTAAGACCATTTGTATTTTAGTTTTTTCCATTGATCTGCAACAGCGCCCATGGAATCATATTTATGAAAATTTAACTCACCAAACCTAAAGTGTTCCACATCGATGGCCTATAATTCTTCTTCTTTTTAACTTCTAACACAATAAATGCCTACAAATGCTGGGAAAGGTGACCATGGTGCCTTCTTTGAATGGACTAGCTACCTCCAAGTCTTATTGGTACCTAGTATGTGTTGGTGATTGTTTTAGTACTATAAAACTTTAAATAAATCAACACCTTGAATCTTGTTATCGCAATGAGATAGTGAGACGGTGTGCTTAGAAAATTAAACTAGAATTTGTATTTTTAAGTTTTATATTTTTATTTTATAATGTAGGAACGAGCAAAAGAATATTTACATTACCAAATGAAGCAGTAATATATACACGAAAAGTACAATGTTTATAGTTGAAAACTAGTAAACAAGAAAAAAATTTGAGAAATTTGAATTAGACTAATAAGGCAATGATCTAATTAGATTTTAGGCTAAAAGTCCTTTAGTTCTATAGATCATAAGTTGTTATAAACACAAGGAAAAGGGAGTGAGATAATCAGACTTAGGCTAAAAATCCTTTAGTTCTGTAAAGCATAAGTTATTGAAATCAATAAGAGGAACTACTAAATAAAAATCAACTTAAATACAAAGAGATATTTAGACAATAGAACTAGAGAATAAAAGGCTGATTTTATTCAATTTAACAAAGTACAACTGAAATCCTAAAAAGGAAATATATTGTGAAAGATGTTTACCAACCTTGTCATAGACTAGTGCAAGTAAACATTATCATATATAATAATCTAAAAAATAAGTGAGAATGACAACAAAATGAAATCCTTCATGCAAGTGTAGATGCGAGTAGCTTACTTTCTGCAAATAAATAGTTGTTGGTACTAGAAAAGATAGATGGATATTCAAACAACAATAAATGAATTAGAAAGATACAAGATATCGATAAGATTTTTAGGGATTTCAATGGAGTCACCTAATTGTTTGTCACTCATTGATGAAACAAGGTTGTTTTCACCATCAAGATTAGCCTCAGAATTGTGATAAATTGAAATCAGTGAAAAAATAACAACCACCAACTTATAGCGTACCTCTATTTCCACAATTCCCTCTCTTACCTTCATAGATATCCCATATTTTTAAAGAGGCTCCAAACAATTTGGGAAGTTTTTCAAGCTTAAAAGATCAGTTTAACTTTGTTTCTAATCAAGTTAATTAGATAACAAGAGGAGAGATTTCTAAAGGTTGTCTACAAAAATAATATTTAATTAATATTTTGACCTTAGTAGCTGGGACCCTTTCCTCTTCTTTTGTTTTCATATTTAATGTGTGTAAAAATTCAAATAAAAAGTTATGTAATCATATGAATATATCCCACAATATCAAGACAACCATCATAAAAATGCATCATCTAAATAAACATATCCATGGTTAGACATTTGTTATTTATCAAATTTCACCCATTCAAAATCCCATGAGCAGAGTTATATCGAAACCATCACTCTTGTTACTCCTTTACTCCTTTACTCATTGTTGCTCCATATTTTTCGTTCGAGCATATAAAATGTGCCATCATCATGAAACATATGCCACACATAATCAAGACTTATATAAATATATATTTATATATGTAACAATCATGTTCCCCATCTAAAATTTATATCAAAATTATATTATCATGCATAGTGACAAAGCATTAGTCAAAATTGAAACAATCCTAACAATAGCACCCATAAAAGTGCATTAAAACTTGTGAGTAAGAAAAATATAGTTAAACTTAGACCATAAATAAAATAGATTATATGTGATTTATCCCACCTTGAGAAGGGACTGACAGCGCCTGTTGATCCTCTGAAGGAATGTGAAGTGACGAAGACAAATGAATTCCTGGAGGAATCATAACAGTTAACGTGGGCTTTCTATTCTCGTCATTTCATCCACATTGTGACACTGATAACAGGCCAACCTCCATTATATGTTGTTGGGAGGATGAAGACAGAGTGTGGATGTTGGTTGGCAGAATGTGGATGTTGGTTGGTATTGGAATAGCTAATTCTACTCAAATGGTTAATTTTATAATTTGTATATTCTAATTTAATATTAATAAATATAAATGAAAGTTATATAAATTATCATTAGCCATAAATTTTCACCTTTGACCTTCAAGCAGCGGCCCGACCCCAGTCGGAGTAGTCGAGACCTTTCAATACTGGAATAATAATAAGATATGAACGTAATGTTGTCATGCTTACGGAACTCACTGGCATCCTCATATAAGTAGGGAAAATAAAAATCACATGTCTATAAACCTTAACCCATTATAATTAAATAAAACAATAAATACTGCATTGAAGATTCCATCCCACATGACAAAGGAGTGGTACTGCAACAATGGGCTCTGCTCACATGGCCAATTGTCATTATTGTTGGATTTTTACAATTTTTTCATGTACTAAATACGGACAACAGCTAGAGGTGGTTATGGATTTGTCAAATCATCAACTTCTAACCCATAGAAACTTGTCATGTTTATTTCAAAACTTTAAAAAACAAGAGAATAGTGTGAATGGAGGGTCATGAAGAGAATAGTGTGAATGGAGATATGGTGGGCCACCCTTGAATTGGGTTGGTGGGTCACTCAGGTACCATATCTTTCTAGTCATAATTATCTCACACATAAAGGGTTGCAGACACATGCAGAGGGACAAGAATTTCCATGTTGGAAGCATAAGGGATTGTGAGTTTTCGTGCTTGATGTTTTGGATGAGGAGGAGGATTATTCAACAGATTGACCAGGTTAGTATGCACCAAGCACCCCAAATCCTATGAATATGAATCAAAATGAGTGGATATTCCCCCAACTCTCAAATTCTAATCTATGTTTCCCCTCTTTCCACCTTTGCCCCTGTTTATATTGAAGAAACTCATCCTGCAATAATTGATAGCCATTGATTTCACAAATAATAAAACTAGGAATTTTTTTTTGGTGAACTAGTGAATTGTTTGAGTCAAAACAAATAGAGGAAAGAAAAATAAAAGGGGAGGAATAGGTCACTCAGCAAGTGGACCCAGTAGACCAAGAAATAGTAATATTGTGTTAAGTTTTATTACTCACAAGAAATAATATTAGCTATACTAAAAAAAATGTTAAAAAGGAAATTATATACCTAAACTTCTTCCATCGGTCATACGTATCAAAGAAAAAGGAAATAACACAAATGAGACTCAAGTTAAATATGCATGTACTACTCATTTTGTTGTAATGAAAGTTAAGAATGCAGATAAGTAGAAGAAGATAGAAGTTTGGAGATAAGGGTCATGAAAACCACGACATGTTTGTCTGAAGGAAACAATTTTCTAGCACAGTGTATCATTTTACTTTCAAGTTCCATGCTATAAAATGAGAAGCTTCAAATTAACCTTAACAAGGAGAATATGGAATAGTTAAGAGACGAGGGTATTGTTTCTTTTTTTTGTGTAAACTCTACTAATGAATGTGTAATAGGGTGTGAGAATCAAAAACTATTTTGAGTAGTTACAAAAATACCAAACTGATAGATAACAAAAAAAAAATGCACCAACAAAGTCCAGTTGCTTTTTATCCAAAACGAATGCCCTCAAGAGCTCCCATGGACTTATTAGGGTTTATAATTAAAAAACTAATCATAAAAAATTACCTTCAAAACTAACTACATTTTATGACATGACTGAAATATCATAGCAAGATTAAGGAGAGTGATTGTATTAATAGTAAAACAACGTATGAACCCCTGTCTCATAATATAATGCATACGAGATTGATACTCATTTTTGGGAAAAAGTAAAAAAATATAACTTTTGTAATCATTTTGAGGGCTCTAGTAAAATTTCAGGTATATGTACCCAAGGAGGCCCTTAAAGGCTTCAACCTTTGGTGCACATTAGCCACGTTTAGGGTGGCTATAAAAACCTCCTCCCACATTTACCCAAGTTCACCGGTCTACGAGGGGAAAAATGTGATGAAGAATTACTATGATATGACTCAACCTCCTAAGTACATTTAAGTAATTGGAATCGACAAACCAAAACTTAAATGACCTTCCTTAGGAGCTACAAGATCCCCTAGAGCTAAACCACCACTCCAAGATCCCAAAACTTTAGTCAGATAGATTTTTCACTGACTTGAACTCCTAGTTGCATGCACAATCATGAATCCATGTGACTTTATGCCTCCATTCGAATGCATAATCCTACAAGCTAGGGACTACAGTCCCAATTTCCCAGTTTTGTGCCTGCAACCATAAAATTTGTGCCACCTTTTCAGGGCTAGACTCCAGATCACTACACAAAACTTGATGAAACTTTCCAAAACAATAAATGACATAAATACAAATCCTCTAACACAAATCCTTTTAATCATTCAGGCCTCTATTTTCCTTCAATTTCCTCCTCACATGCAACCTGTTACACTTCACCTTCCTTTTCTCCCATTTACCATTTTTTTCATAAATAAATGCCAATTAATGCCTCTTTGCCTTTTCAAAGCCTTTTCCAATTCCTTTCCCAATTTCCCCTTAGCCATAATAAACCAAATGAACACCCACTAGGATTTTTCTCAACATTCAGCTTGGCCTATATGTCCCATGACCTTGGTTTTATTTTACCTCTATTAACTTTATTACATGAAATTTTAACCTAGGGCTATTACAGACCCCTCCCCCTTAGGGGAACACCTTCCTCGGTGTCCTATGACACCTACAACTAGAAAAGTCACTGAAGACCAAAACGGACTGCCCATGGAGCTTTATAACCTATCTCGATGTAGTATTTACAATGAACAACAAGATGAAAAGAAGATCCAACATGACAAACATGACAACATAACAACCATATTGCTTATTGGAGCTTTATAACATAACTCATTGTGGTATTTACAATAACAACCATACATAACTATAAACATATACCAAAACTCCCTTACCTTAGCCAAAAACCAATGAAGGATACATAGCCCACATCTGATTAGTTATATCCCAAGTAGCTTCATCGGGCCCAAAGTGCTTCCCCTACACTTTAACTTGCTCGATTTCGGAGCATGGGCATATTTTCCTGCAAAATGCACCAAGGTTCTAGATGGAATTCTCCTTCTGATTCCACCTACAAAACAGACCAATTAATCACATGATCAACATATTTCACATATCTCTTAAGCAATGAAACATGGAAAACATCATGGACTTTCATTGTCAAAGGCAATGCAAGTTTGTAGGTCACTGGTCCAATCCTCTCAAGGATCTCGAAAGGCCTGCAATATCGAGGTGTTGGTTTCGCACATGACCCAATCCTTAAGGAGCTCTTCTTGTGCTTGATGCATACGTACACATGCTCCTTAACCTGAAACTCCTTAAATTCCATGTGTTGATATCATAACTCTTCTATTTATCCTATAGGTTTTAACCCTATACAAAAATTACCTGCAAATGAATTCTTAAAACATAGAAAATATACAATGGTGAGAAATACAAAATAGACACACAGATATTTTCCCATGGACCCCAAAACCGAGACTACCAAATTGATTTTTCATTAGTTTCTTTCAATGTTACAACACATATATTACATGTTGAAGCATTCATAAACCCCAATTCATTAACCCTAGATTAGAACATAATTGTAGTTCCCTTGACCGTGTTAGGATATTCTGACACGTAGGATTAGTTAAGTATAACTTGGTCTAGTATAGAGTTAGGTAAAGTGTGTTTCTTCACTATGTACATTTGTAACTTACAATCCGACGGTCACGATATGTAGTGATCCGACGGTTCATTCTCTCCTCGGTATTACCGACACTTGATCCGTGGCTTGACACCCGATTGGTCCATGAATTCTATTTAAAGCGCATGGAGGGTGATTTGTAGGTTAACCGTGCATGAGAGAAGCTTATGTAAATTTTCATTCTTTTATTAATAAATTGCCTGTAGTAGCCACGTTGGCGCAGGCCGTGGACTGTTCCCCTCTCTGAGGGTTTTAACCACGTCAAAATACTGGTGTATTGATCTGTGATCTGTTTGTGAGCGGTGTCCTTTTGGTGTTCTGTCTGAGGAACTTACCCTGTATATTCCTACAAGGGGTAGCCCGGGCAGGTGGTGTCACCTCCTCCTCCTATTCCTCCTCCTCCTCCTCGCCCTCCACTACAACCTGCACTAACCAATCATCATCCGAGTCCATGAGAGGCCTCTCGGCCTCAACCCTCCATGCAGCAGTGGTGTCAATCCCATCCAATGAGATGGCCTCTATATCAGCTGTCAAGCTAACACATTAGAAACCCCTACTACAATTTCTGGTTTACTATCTCCTACTTGTTCTTTACATTAACAAGTTATTTAATTGCATAAACATCGAAGTAAACACAAATGCAATGTTCACAGATATACAGATCATGCACCGAAGTAAACAGAAACAATAACACAAGGGACACCGTTATTTTTGGATATTCGTCCTCGGAAAAACCCAATGCGGGAAAACTAGTGTAGCAGATATGAGGGTTTTATTATTAAGCAGATTCTTGAATACAACTAGGGTGCCAGAATTGGCTCATCCAACAAAGAATGTCCTTGGTAGTAGTACCTCTATCCGGAGACAGATATTCCAGCAAATGAGTAACCAGATGATCAACCCCACAGTGACTCTGATTGTTCCTTGTGCTGGATAGCGAAAGATGCTCCAAGTACTCTCGGGAGCTACGTCACTCTTCAGGAACTGCATCACCCTCTCCCGGTTGATCTTCTATTAGTCTGCCCCATAGAATCTTCTGAGCGCTACATTTGATGCCCTCTGTGTCCTTTGCGTCAGCCTCTACGACCCTCTGCGTCCTTTGTGCTGCCTCCTTCGGCGTCTGCATCAGCCCTTCTTGGGCCTGCGTTGTCTCCCCCGACACTTCACTACCTCTTTGCTATGTATTCTTCAACCTTGGATGAAAATCCCTTGCTGAACTGCCCTTGCTACAACTGATCATTAACTCGATTTCCTCAGTAAACCTCGCCCCAGACAATCGAATTCTTGATTTCTCTTAGTGTATCTCCAACTGACCCTCAAGTCTCCTGTTATACTTTCCTGTTCATGATTCAGTGGCCGAGATTAAGTCCCTAATCAGCGGCTAAGATTAGAATTGGCTTGATCCTCGTCACTTAGAACTTTCTCACCCATATTATATTAATACACATCAATATTTTTATTTTCCTAAGATTAGACTTAGATACCCATTAAAAATATTAATTATTTTAATATCTCTTCATCAGGGTGGAATTTCTCCAAACGATTTCTGGGCCTTGGAGATCTCATGTGCCTTAGCCTCTCCAGCAAATTTCATGGCTAGAACACATCTGATGCTACAAAAAATCAGCAATACCCCCTTTGAGGTGGGGCGGTTCATTGCCCACTAGGGGTTGGGACAATAATGGGTTCCTGAATGATAAAAGAGGGTCGTCTAGGGCCTATGGGAACTAGGGTGATGGCCATGAGAATGGGGTAGAGCTCATGCATTGGCTTTTGCCCACGTGCTAAATGTGTTTGTCCCTACCATCTTTTGCGTTTTGTGGTACATTTCCTGTTGAATGTGGCCAATTATGCTTTTACTTTTCTTTTCAGTTGCATCAACCTTTGGGGCATCGTTTCAGGCCTAACCCAAGGTTTGGGCAAGCGGAAGGGGAGGCCAACCCTATGCAGACCCAGTGGGGAAATGTGGACCTAGGAGGGAAAAATGATGAATGGGGTTATAATGAATGGAAAGGGGGTTATGTATGTGGATGAGGGAGTGGGACCACAACCAAAATCGGGGTTTCCCATGTAGTACCACCCTAAATCCCAAAGGTCAGTAAAAGAGATCCCACGGGACTAGGATCCAAGGGTAACATCTAATAAAGGTCTAGGGGACTAGACCGTAGACCTAGCCTAGTCTTTTCACCGAATCCCCCCATTAATCCATGCCCATAAGTTTCCATGATAAGTAAACTACAATACACAATTCCCAAATGAAAAGGCATACCTTTAGGTTCGGAAGGCCCACCTTCAAACATACAATCATGACAAATGGGCGAGGGACCACATGGCTCGCTCAAGTGGCATAGAAATGGCACAACGAGCTAGTTGGTGGTTGTAAGGGGTTGTTGGTTGTGACCATCTTGGAGAATTTTTTTCTCCTAGGGATATAACCCACAAAATGGTGGGTGACAGAGACTTCTTCCCACTGCTGTTGCTCAACTCTTTTGGGACTTGTCTTCCCACTATAGTCTTCTTATGCTACTCCAGTGAAGACTAACATAGGGTAGGAGGGCTGCCACCTATCGCCATCAAATGTTGCTTCTCCGATGATGAACATAGACTGTCAAGTCTGCTCCTTTGGCTAGCCAAACCTTGAGCTTTAATCTGTCTCCTCTAGTAGCCTCCTTTTTCCATTAAGGAGCTACTTAGGCTACAAATCCTTTAGCCAACTCACAACTGTCGAAAGTATGCTTCTCTAGGGCTGCTTTGGACAACTTGTTGCCCTCAACCAATAACACCATCAAACTAGCAATCAACTCAATCTAAACTCATCACTACAATACATACCTTTGGCTGTGCATGTTGGTGTAGCTTGTCACTAGTTAGGGCACCTAACAGTAGTTGTTGTAGTCCACTGAACAACTCCAACAATCACTTAGAGGATGCGACCTCTCTCGCACAAGACCCTGCTATTCTTCGCTGCTCCTTTTTGCTACCTGTTATAGCTTGTTAAGGACTACGACCATCACAAACTCCACCTACAGGACTGCGACCAGGTTTGCACTTGAAGACTAGGGTTGCGACCTATTAAAATAGAGAAAGACTGCCTCAAAACCCATGCACAAATTGCTAAAACTTGACTTAAGGCAAGCAACCCTCTCTTGCTTTATCTTAGACCTAAAGTAGACATAAAACCAACCAAAACAAGCCCTAAAACAGATCCATCTTCCTCTTCCTAGAGCTTGATTGCTTCAGATGAGTAGTCTATGAGTTGATGCACATTTGGATGATCAAAATGACTCACAATCACGTCATATTTATATCCAACATCAAGGCTTCATCAAATCAATATGGTGGGTTTGTCCAACTGTCCAATAATTCAAGCCTACATGACTTGTCATCCACAAAACCCACCAACTACAATAAAAAAAATTATATCTCAAGTTCTAGACCTCGGATTTGAGTGATTTTCGATGCTCCCGGTTGCTCTCGGGATCATCTATCACCTCAAATCATCATACATCCAAAACTCCTGATGGATTCACACCCATATGCTTGGGTGAAAAGCCCACATCTTGGGATCCAAGCCCACAAAGTGCTTTTGTGGTGCTCCAACTTCCAAACCCCGAACCCTAGCGATTGGAGAACCTTCCAAGCTACC